>JASBWU010000023.1:0-294134 GCA_030039245.1 Naganishia vaughanmartiniae | reverse complement strand
AGTACAGGCTTGTGAGTAAGAGGTTGGACTTTCTGTCAACGTCGTCATCATCAAGGCTTTACTGATGCTGACTTTGGCGGACGTAGCCCCCTCTGCATCTTTAGTCGTCGGCTTCGCTTTACGCGGAGGCTGCTTGCGTCTGCCGGTCTCGTCAATCTCGGACGGTTGACCGACCGGCCACAAAGATGTCCCCCTCGCTTCGGTTGTCCCTGTCCAACCATAACCGACCCCACCATTCTTTGGTAGAAGTTCAGGTATAGTTTCGTCTTTGTCTGCTTCTGATTCCGAGGAATCCGCGCTTGTGCTTTTCGATCCACGATCTGACTGAGAAACGGTATCCTCGCTTTGCTCGTCCAGGTTGGCCTCAGACTGCTCATTCGACACGACCCGGTCGAACACTTCAACATCAGACTCGTGAGTCTCGGGACGGTGAGAGTCTTCAGTGGTGAGTTCTACCGGTGTAACCGCTCGCTGAAGAGGTGTGATACTCGTGATTGTAGGTGTAAAGTGAGGCAAATTGATATGGGTCGTATCTGTTAACCCGACATCTAGGCCCGAGTCGGCGAAAGAGACTGTTTCTTTCCGATATTTATCGATGCGTGGAATTGGCGCTTTTCCACAAACGACATCCCGTGAGTAACCAAACGTTCTGGAACTGCTGTCATAGTATTTGACAATCGAAGTACTCAAAGGCCTCCAGCCCAGAAGTATCGCTTTGAAGTAACGGGGATGAAGCTTATTGGTTTGCCTATGATTTCGCACATAGATCTCGGAACCGAACGGTCGTAAGTGTTGAAGTGACTCCTGCTTATGGCCTGTCCACAGGCTCATTGGACTCCGTTTGGAATCGGGTCGGGGCAATGAGTTGCGAACCTGTACTGCATAAGCAGCGGCTTCTCCTCAGAAGGAGTCTGGGAGGTTGGCATCAATCAAGTAAGTTCGTACAAGATTGAAAATGGTGAGGTGTTGTCTTTCTACTCGGCCGTTTTGTGCATGCGCTCCAGGTGGAATTGGCATGGCTTCAATGCCGTTTGTCGACAGCAGGCGTTGGAATTCATGCGAGGTGAACTCCCCGCCGTTATCTGAGCGGACAACTTTGATCGATGTCTGACAATGGTTCTCTACTAGTTTGATGTAGTCTCGAAATGCAACTGGAGCCTCCGACTTCTTTTTCAAGAAGAAAATCTGGGTTCGATGCGAATAATCATCTTGACATGTGAGTAAGTACCTTGCTTTGTTAACGGTGGGCGTTGGTGAAGGACCCCACAGGTCAATGTGAACAATCTGGTTCGGTTGGGTGGCTCGTACGTCGCTTGGTGTAGAGGGCTGACGAGTGCCTTTGCCCATTGTGCATGATTCGCAAAATAGACCTTTCATATCGGATTGTTTTAACGATTTACATCTAGTGAGTACATCTTTATCAAGCAAGCCTAGTTTAGCAAGTCTAACGACTTCACTAAATCCTGTGTGTCCCAACCTGTTATGCCATAACAAGATTGGGTCAGTGACAATGGAAGGCATTGCTCGACAATTGGATGTACTGACGTAGACGGCATACGCTCCTAAAGGACCACAGAATATGGCGCGTTCGAGCAGTTTTCCATTCGCTTTAGAATCGGTAATGTCGCAAGAGTTGGGCGAGAAAGTGGACTTTTTGTTATCCATACCGAGTTGTCTGACCGAGATCAAGTTGCAACACAGATCGGGAATGTAAAGGACGTCATTCAATGTGAAATCTTCGTTCACCATGAACGATCCTTTGTGAGTCCCTTGTAGCTCGCTACCATCACCGATGATGACCGTTGACACGTGTCGCTTCGGATTGACCAGCATGTTTTTGTTGCATACCATATGGTCGCTAGCTCCGGAGTCTATAAAGAACACTTCGTGGGAAATGTTCCGGGAGACATAAGCAGTGGCAATCGTAGCTGATTGAGTTCGGCCACTTTCTTGTAAAGCGACTGCCACATTTGCCTTGGTGGGTCCCCTCTGTTGATTTCCCATTCGTAGGCGACAATCCTCTGTATTGTGAGAATTGGACGCGGGATGGTTGGCGCAGAAGAAAGAACCAGGAGGAGCGACCGTTCGCTGATTGAAACCCGTTTTCACAGCTCGGTTGGTGGACATCAAGGCAATGGATGCTTCCTCGAGGGTTGGGTGCCTCAGATCGTAATAGTTTCGAGCAGACTCGATAACTTCGGTGGAGGTAAGGGACTGTTTGGCTTTGGCAAACAGTACTTGAACAGTTGCCGAATAGGAACCGGGTAATGCGCGCAACAGAATAAGAGTGAACAATTTGTCGTCGAAAGGAACGTGGTTGGAATTGAGTTTATCGTATGCAGTACGCATCACGTTAAGTTTGTCCTTTGGATCTTCTTCCTCGTTAACCCTGGTCATAAGTATAATGTCGATAGTGGACACTAATTGTTGCATCTCTCCTCCCCCATACTTCCTTCGCAGCTCATGCCATAGTAATTTGGCATTCGGCTTGGTTGGATCAGCGACCGAAGACGGTAGATCTGCGATGATAGACTTGTGAAGTTTACCGAAGATGTACGAGTACGCTTTGGCGTTACGTTTGTATGCCTTTGCGTTCGACTTGGTGATGTCCACCTTGGCAAGTTCCTCTTTTGCTTCGCGACTGGGAGCTGAAGTGACTTTTTCCGCAATGGTGATAGTCGCCGCATCTGCAGTATCGGGCGTAACTGGTTTAGCAACGAAGATATGAGATGCTGCTGGTGTGGAAGACGTCAGAGATGAGAGCTCTGGCGTTATTACTGCATCGAGGAGACTATGACCGGCGAGGTAGTTGAGTACCAGCTTGGCCCAAAGGGGATATTCAATGCTGGACTTGAAAGGCTTGATGCGAGTGGAGCCACTACCTCGAGTATCAAAGTCGGACTCTGAACTGGACATAGTTGTAGATGAGTTCGACGTTTTGCCGAGATGTAATTGAATTTGTTGTCGTTAAATTCAGATCGTTAAGGCTGGGCCCATAACCTAACAGAAGTGGAACCTGTGCTCAGTATTGAGTCGCACGGGTTCACAATCACGAGGTAGATGTTTACCTAACAGAAGTGGAACCTGTGCTCAGTATTGAGTCGCACGGGTTCACAATCACGAGGTAGATGTTTACCTGTGATGCAGGATTGTATGGAATCGCTGCCTTCTGTAAGTCTGATGAAGCGGGAGAAAGAACGGAAAGATAGCTATATACTAAACCACACAGATAAGGAATGTGATCGGACAGTTGATGGATACTGTAGTGGTGATGTTTGCTGACGGACGGTGACGAAATGAGGTATACAGTGAGATATTGCTGGAAGGAAATGTGTTGCTGACGTGAGTGACGCCCTTCGCGACTGAGGGCGCGAAGGTGCTAGAAACCAAGGTATGTCATTCTATAATGGCATACTACAGTATTCTGACAGGCATGTCCACCACCAGAAACTGGTGTTAGGCGTTGCAGGCTTTTCGACCAGGCTATGTGGTTTGAGCCTGTCCCGTACTTCTCCTGCATGATTTTCCCGCTGCAGCTGCCGGATTCAGTGCTGCTAAACCATGGTGTGAGACCACTCATCTATTGCTGACCTTGCTCTTTTGTGTTCAGTCATTGTATCGACCGTTTTGATTCAACACAGCATGACTGAAGGGTCACAATGGCCACGACGGTGGTCGGAGAAAAGAGAAGAGCGCTCGCATTGTGAGGTACACAGGTGGATTCAAAGTATACTGACGTTATCATCATCATCAAGATAGATAGGGTAGTCTGATTAGGCTTCCAAAAAGTAGGAAAAGTAGGAAAGGTAGGAAAAGTAGGGAAAACGATGTAGGTTTTCTTAGTATGTAGGCTTAGCTGTCTCAGCGTCTTCTGTGACCACCTCGGGCTACTCGCCAGTCTAGCTTGTTATATAAGTATGATGATATATTTCCCTTTCCCTTTGTCTTCTTTTGCTGTGTGCCACTATTGTTCCCTGCAGCACCCCGACCAACGGCATGGCACCACCTTCGGACGCCTACAGCGCCATCAATGAAATAGCCTTGGAGATTCGTAAAGTGCAAGACGGTCCTCTCGAATTTCTGGCCTGTGCCAGATGAGACCCGCTTCTTCTGACGTTCCACCTCAAGACGATTCGTACTCTGCTAAGCGACCTTTCGAAACACATCTATCGAAGAATACCCCAGTCCACATACTCGCATCACTATCGTACAACTGAGAGGATTGAGGAACAACTTGTAGCCCTGCAGGGTGGATATTCATCGATGACCGAGGATCCAGCAAGGGTTTCCATTCGGGGAAAGCGGCGTCACATCCCGGTAGAGGACTTAAGGCGACTGATGAAGATCGGTTATACCGATAAGGAAATAGGTCAGAGGTTTCGGTGTAACAAGAAGACGGTGTACAGGAGGAGGTTGACACTAGGGCTTTTTCGGCAAGCATATATGAATAGTACCCCTGATGAGGAATTGCGCAAGATATGAGCAGAAAATCTTGGATACATTGAATCATGTTGAATCCCGATTTCTGTTCAGAGACTGGTTCGCCTTATACGGAAAGGCGAATGGAAAGGGGATAGGGGTGATCATGGCATGGGGCACTCTACGCGCCAAGTCGATACCGTGCACCCGACAACAAGTACGCAGGGTGCTGGCGACAATCAACCCCGATGACTACTTGTCTCGGGCGATCACTGCAATCAAGAGACGCGAATACATCGTCCCGTTTATCAACTCCTTATGGCATATTGATGGAAATCACAAGTTGATCAGGTGGAAGATTGTGATTCACGGAGGAATCGACGGAAAAAGTCACTTGGTGACTTTCATGGGAGCTAACGATAATAATCGTGCAGACACTGTCACGGATCTATTCAGAGGAGGAACTGAGCTATGGGGATGGCCCATGAGAGTTCGGACCGATCATGGAGGGGAGAATCTAGGGATTAAAGCGGATATGGAAACTCATAGAGGTATGAATGATATAACACTTTGCCGGAAGACTGCATGTCAGTAATTTCAAACCCGCTTACCACATGAAATTGATTCAAGGTATCAATCGAGGTTCATTCATTACCGGCAAGTCGGTACATAATCAACGAATCGAGCGCCTATGGAGAGACCTGCGTCGAGGTGTTCTAGACAAATACATTTCAATCTTCCACCACTTGGAAGACCAGGGATTATTGGACCCTGATGATGCAGTACATCTCTACTGCCTTCATTACGTATATCTTCCCCTGATTCGGAAGTCTATTGAGATGGGTAGAGGCATGGAATTATCATCCTATGTCTACCAAAGGCTTGAAGGGACATAGTCCCATCAAACAATGGCATAAAGGTACGGGCCCTTTTCCTCCCATCTACATACATAATGATCTTGGCAGTCAATGTTAGAAGCTGTCTGGATCTGGCCCTCGCCTCTGGCCGAACGACTCCTATACCTATAATTGATTGCTCCTTTGCTATGTTTAGGTGCTCTCGATGCCCGCGATAACGGATTTCTTATCAACTTTTATCCCTGGCAGTCTGAGGAAGACGAAGCCGAGGCATGGAAAACAAATATGGGTGATGATTGGGTCGCAACTCAAAACTATGAGTTAGTCAATAACGGCTTGGATCAAGCGAGAGCTCCAAGATCTGGGGATCAACACACAATGGTCGACCGATTCAGCGAGAACTTGCCCAAAAGTCTGTATGGTGAAAGGTTTTTGAAGAAATTGCGCAAGCACTGTCAGGCAGGACAAGGGAGGAAGAGCCGTTACCATACAGCTGAAAGATTGTATTGCAACACCGTTGCATATATAGAAGCCTACTTGGAGAGGAAGGTCCCCGGATATCAATGAATGTATGGAATTCGATATCTATAGACGCATCGCCCAGCCTATAAGAGAGAAACACAACAGAAGACCACAAAGACTTTAGCTAGTCGACTTTTTTTCCCTTTCCTCGAGGCCTTGCAGCTAGCCTTACAGCTCGCCCCTTAGCTGGTGTTCCGCTACCGGCTGGTGCTGTAGCAGAGACACGACCTGCGAAAACACCAAAAGCAGTCGGAACCATCAGGGAATCGAACGGGTAATAAATGCCATCTAACAATCAGCCGCGACTTACTTTTGGTCTGCCGCGCAGGCTTCTCGGCAGTCGAAACGGGCGCATACTCTGGCGCGGTCCGCTGGCGCTTGACACTGCCAGCGATCGTGTCGCTAAACGCCAGCACTGCTGAGGGCATCACCCGCTCCCTCACCATCTCACTAGCAACGGGCTTGCTCTCACCATCACTGGGGCTGCCCTCGCCACCACTATCCCTCTCGATGCCTGGTGCAGCCACGGGGCTGGCTGAGAACCCAGCAGCCGAGGAGCGATCCCTCGATGGATTCTCCATCCTTACACCTCCCTGCTTGCTGTTATCAACCAAAACATCGGTAGTTTGAACCGTTTGGGGTTGAGAGTGATGGTGACATCGATACTCCTGATGTTGTGATCCAGAGTCGGTAGCGGGCTGTACCCCAACTATAGCTTCATTCATAAGATATCGATCTGACATGAGATGCGAGTAATCGTTGAGGCTTGCCAAGGCGGGATCCAAAGCGGAAACCGGTGGCGCGGGAAGCCGAGCCGAGTTTGAGAATAGATACTGATCTTCAAATGATCCGGCAGAGTAATTTAGACCGCTATCACTCGGTCCTGCCCCAAACTGCCCGAAAGCATCAACAGGATCAGTTTCATTGGATGAAAAACGAGCCAGGCTTTCCTTGAAGTATGCGAAGGCAGCACCGTTCGCTTTGATCAATATGCTGAGGCGAGAGCAGAAGTCTTGGCGTTCATCGTATTCATGTACGGTTGGTTCCGGATCGGACTCGCGTTTCATCTCTCGTTTCACCTTCACCTGAGATTTTCGACTGACCTTACCCGAAGAGGGATGTACAGCCACTTTTGAGCTTCGTGCGCTGAAGGACTCTTTTACGAATGTGATCTCGGGTGACTTGTCGATATCATCACTATCGGAGCCCATTCCGTGTACTTGGCGAAGGTGATCGTGGAATTGGTCCATCAGAAGGGTGGCGTCGCAAGAAGGACAATCAATTGCTTTCGGGTCTTCAGAGGGTGAATCGGTGTCCGAGACCATTGAAACCTTTCCTCCTCGCTTCCTCTTCTTTCCCGTTTCGGTCTTCTCCTTCTCCTTCTGCAGCTTGGCTTTAGCACTTTCTCCAACAGCTTTGAGCTCGGCGAGCCATGCTTCCTCCGCCCGGACTAATTTGCTCTTTCGTTCAGCATCGTCCCAGTCGTCGTCAAAGACGAAACAGTATCCGCAACCGGCGAAGAACTCTTGTATATCGGCAGCGGTCTTGACGTCTCGGATGTGCAGAGTTTCGACAGATAGCAGAGGTGTTCGTGCATCGTATTTGGCGAAAACGAAGTTACCTCGAGGTCCACCAAAGAGAGGAACTGTATTATCGGCATTGGTGAAGCGCTCTCTAAGCGTAACAACGAGTTGCTGTTTCGACATCCTCTCTTTCATGATGAGTTCTCCGCCATGCTTCCGCGATTTCATCCAATTGGCTTCAGCGCCCCCAATAACACCGGCAGAGAACAATCGTTGGTCGTCACGTAGCAATACTGTTGCCAGAATGTAGTATATCTACGGCACTCAGAAACGGATCAGACTCTTCTTCCACGATGACAGAGAGGAGGCCAACTTTATAGACTCACGGTGCTATGGTTCTTCGTGCCGAACCTGATCCTTTTACCCAACTCTCTTACAACCCCTCTCATTACACTGAGTTTCCTACTCCCCAAGTGCGCTGGCTGCTCCCTGCCAGTCATCCTCTCGATGGCTGCTGAACCGACGGTCACTGTCTTGTAGTCGATTCGCGGTATTTCTTGCTTCACGACCCTTTGTTTTTTCTTGAGAGGCGGAGGAGAAGAGTCTGAGGAGCTGGACGAGCTGGAAGAATCGTCGTCGTCGTCATCGTCTGGTTCGTCGTCGTTGCCGTCTTCCGTGGCCGAATTCGGCTCTTCTTCCTCGCTTTCAGAGGAGGAAAACTGGGCGAGCTGTCGTTTTAAGCGCCGTTTCTCGGCCTTCTTGTCGGCTTTGCTGTTGCTGGAAGTCTTAGGCATTGATGTGATCGTCTAGAGTTGTCTATCATACATCTGCTAAGTGTGTAGGTGCAGTCATACGGCGAGTATAACGTGTTTTTCAGAGAATTCGCCCTCAGCAGCTGAGTCCGCGAGGGAAAACGCCCGCCAACGCGGTCATTGTTTGCTGCAATGTGCTTTTTCGGATGCAAAACAAAGCTTTAGGAGAGGACCAATCATATTCCATTCCAAGAGCTCAGCTTGAGCAGGTGATTGGTCAAGCAGTGGTAGTCACCCAAATCCTACATTTCCTACATTTTCTACCCATTGCTTTCCTGCATTTCCTACTTTTCCTGCCTGATGCAACTTGGATGCTTGTGTCTCAGATTCGATGTGGAGGAATGGCTCGCGGCCTGCTTGACCTGCATCCGCAATTTCTACTTTGTCTTTTGCCCACTCTGGTAACCCATACTAGACGCTCGTTCAGGATCCTTCATCTCCCTTGACGTCATAACTGCGAGCTACTGCGAAGCGATCGAACGCGCATTAACAACAACAATAACAAGAGTGAAAAGCCCCCGAAGATCTCTCCCCTCTCCCTCTCCCCCAAAGGTTGTCATTTCCTATTACGATACATAGATAAACAGAGCGATCACCGAGTCGCCGCGACAAGGAGGGTCTACATTATACCAACAAGTAGCATCATGTCCGCAACAAACAAGGACACAACAACCAGCACACCTCAGTTCATATCGGCTCTCGTTGTCGGTGCGGCAGTCGTGGGAGCCTTGTCCGCCGTATTCGCACTACTGTACAAGAATCCAAAGTTGAGGAAGGTTTATCAAGCGAGGAATGAGTTGGCACCGGAAGAGTGAGTCCCTCGAGCGAAGCAAGAGTATTGCTGATTATCGAGCGCAGCGAGAGAGCGCCGCAGGCGAAGAGTTTGTCCTCGAGCGAAGCGAGAGAGCGCCGCAGGCTACGAGTCCAAAGGACTCTTCCCGAAGCCGCCGTATGGCGGCTGAGAGTATTGCTTTTGGCTTCGTTCGAGGCCGCCGCCGTGCGGCCGAGTATCAGTGTCTCCCTGCCTCTCCGAGGCCGTCGTAGGACGGTCGAGCTGCCTTCATCGAGCGCGAGCGAGCGTTAGTGCATTTCGAGCAAAGCGAGATTGCTCTTCTCGAGGCCGTCGTAGGACGGTCGAGCATAGTTGCCTTCATCAAGCGCGAGCGAGCGTCAGTGCATTTCGAGCAAAGCGAGATTGCTCTCATCCAGGCTGTCGTAAGACGGTGGAGCGTAGTCGCCTTCAACGAGGCCGCAGAACGAGAATCAGTGCCTTTCTCGTCTCGAAGCCATCAATCAGTGCCTTGCTCTTCTCGAAGCTGTCGTAAAAGAGCACACGAACAATGCTCTTCCCTCCCTCCTCCGTTCTACCCAAACCAACTCAATACATCGAAAACTAACCACTACCCTCTCCTCTCCTCCCTTCGCTTCTCGTAGGAAACGCCCGGCGGCACTCCCGACCGCACTCGTACCATGGTGGAAAACGATCCTCTTCTCACCCGACACCTTGATCATCGAGCAGAACGGACTCGATGCCTACTTTTTCCTGCGATTGTGAGTCATCGTCCCTCTTCTCCGCCATGTCAGTGGAAAAGCTGGCTAACGCACTTGTCCGGACTGCGCAGCGTCAAAATCTTCGGACTGTACCTCCTCGTCCCCTATTTCCTGCTCACGTGGATCATCCTCATGCCCGTCTCGTAAGTCGCGCGGCGCCCACGCTACGTTATACCAGCCACCAGACATGTCCTAACACAACCTCGGCTCGCAGCGCCGTCTCGCCAAACCAAGGTCTCTCGGGTCTCAACATGTTTACGTTTGGTAATGTCGGGGTCACACAGCAGGCGAGGCACATTGCACATTTCTTGGTGGCGACCGTTTTGATCTGTACGTACCAACGTTTCGTTCGCATCTGTTGAGAGGAAACAAGGAGCACAGACCCGAGTCTAGTCTTTTGTGCGGCGCGACAAACGGACACCCGATATGTTTCTTTGCCTCTCCAGGACCGCCGTAGGGCGGTCGAGCACTATTGCATTCCTCAAGCGAAAGAGGGTTTCAGCAGCTCTCATGCAGGATAGTGGTGGTTGTGTGTTCTCGAGGTGATCAGGTCACAAGGATGTCGGCAAGACGGGACTGAGAGGTAGCATACGCCGCCTAGTTTCGAGCAACAGCATCCTCATGACGACGTACATCTTGCACGATTGTCGTTCGATCATAGGCTTGCCGGCAGCGCGGTTCAGATGGTATACAGTCGTCCAAATATACGGCTTGGTCTGCCTGCATTCCCGCCACACACGCTTTGCCTTTCAATGAATGAAATTTGCGCCGCTGACGCTCACCATCCTCCCCTTCGTAGTCTGGACCCTCTTTGTCGTTCACAGGGAATTCCAACACCTCATCGCAACTCGACAGCAATGGCTCGCCTCCTCGGCACACGCCTCACTTCCTCGTGCTCGAACCGTGATGCTCGTCAACGTCTCACAAGACCTCATGTCCGAATCAGCACTGCGCGAACTCGCATCGTCCATCACCCACGGTTCCTCCCGTGTCAAAGTATGGTTGAGCAGGGATGCGAAAAAGATTGAAAAGGTGTATGATGAGCGGACCAAGGAGCATGCGAGGTTGGAGGGCGGGGAAGGCAAAATGCTCGTACAGGCCGTCAAGAATGTCAAGAAGGGTAAAGCACCCGGCGGCGCCTCATCCTCCGCACCGCAAGACCCGGAACGCGCCACCTCGGCCGACGCCTTGCTCGAGAAATACCTCACGCCGAAACAACGCAGCAAGATTACCTGGAAACAAGGATTCCTCGGCTTGTTTGGCCGAAAGATGGATCGCGAACAGTCGCCGGCGTTTATCCGTGAAAAGAATGAAGAACTCGAACGCATGCGCTCCGACATGTCCTCCTTCCCGCTTGGCAACGTCGCCTTTCTCCGATTCACAAGTCAGCAAGAAGCACACATATTCGCACGTCTCGTCAACAAGGACAAGTCTCGCAAGATGGTTGCCAGTGGGATCGAGGTCGTCCCCGAGGATATTGAATGGAACAACACCAGTAAAAACCCACACCAGCGGAAAATCGGAAACTACGTCGCCTCGGCTCTAACAGCCGGCTTAATCATCATCTGGGCCATCCCCGTCGCTTTTGTCGGTGCAATCAGTAACGTCGATGCCCTCTGCGCGACCGCAAGTTGGCTCGCGTGGATCTGTAAATTACCCAGTGCCGTGTTGGGTATCATCCAGGGTGTACTTCCACCCGCTGCACTCGCCGTGCTGTTCATGCTCCTTCCTGTTACGTTGCGAATGTGGACCAAGTACTCTGGTGTGGTCCGAAAGAGGTGAGTTGGTCCGACGCCACCAATACATCTGGAAATTGATCTCATATGTCGCCACCTTGCCACCTAGTGACGTTGAACTCAAACTCTTCTCTCGATTCTGGAAGTTCCAAATCATCCATGGATTCTTGGTCATCACACTCGCGTCCGGTCTCGTCGCCGCTCTCGGTAATTGGCAGCAAACTGTCAACGATATTCCTCTCGCCCTCTCCAACAAGCTCCCATCTGCTTCCATCTTCTTCTTGACCTTGTGAGTCGTCCTCCGCTTTCCTTTCAGCCACGCGTACCACTAACTTTCGCACACACAGCATCGTTACCGCCACATTCTCCTCGGCAGCCATGGCGTACAGCCGAATCGTCCCCGTCGCCATGTTCTTCCTCAAGGGCATCCTTGGCGGTAAGACTCCTCGAAAGATCTATGTCGCAGAATACAAGATGCAGAGTTTCGCATGGGCAACGGTATGGCCTCCGATCTGTTTGATTCTCGCGATTACGATCGTGTATAGTGTGATTCAACCGATCATCTGTGGCATGGCGCTCGTCGCGTTCGCCTTGTAAGTTCCTCCTTAACCGAGTGCTCTACCAAACGACCTCGCGCTGATGCTCCGTATGCAACAGATTGTACGCGGCGTACAAGTACCTTCTCGGTTGGTGTGCTGATCAACCCGACGCACTCGAGACGGGCGGCCTGTATTACCCGAAAGCGCTCAACACTGTCTTTGTCGCCTTGTACCTCCAGATCGTGTGCCTGGCAGGTCTGTTGTTTTTGAGCACCGGTCCAGACGGGAAGCGTACCAAGAGCGGATTGGCTGGCGGTGTGATCATGGTGAGCATACGGAATTGCATGGGCGTGTTTGCCATAGTGGGCTCAGACCTGTCTTTGCCTCCCCTAGATTGTTGTCGGCATCGTTACCATCGCTGCCCACTTCTACATGAAACGCAAGTTTAACCACGAGCTCATCGTCTACACCAACTCGTCCTTGATCGGCGGATCTCAATCTACCACCAAACTCCACCAGACTACAACCGAGGGCGGGTACGGTCAGATTGACAGCGACGTACTCACACGAGACGACAACTCATCCGACGCAGGTGCTCAACACGGAAATACAACGGGTATTCACGCACATGCGTTCGACCACCCAGCATTCTGGAAACGACAACCCATTGTCTGGATGGCGGAAGACGAGTTGGGTATCGCGCGTAAAGAGGTGGAAAGGCTCAACGACGAGCACGGTGTTGAAGCTAGTACGCAATACGCAAGGCTGGATCGAGACGGAAAGATTACGGTCGACCGTAGTCCCCCCGATGACGAGTGGTTTGGCGGCATGTCTTCGCAATGAGGCGAAGAGTGTGACACGGAGGCGCATTTGAGGATACACGGGCACAAGGCGCTGCGGAGTGAACGAAATCTTTGACGACTGGTTACGACTCTATAATATTTTTCATTTTATGTAGCGTTCGGACCCAGCGATTACGATCTCTTAGACATGCAAGATACATGATGATAGCACTGAACTATGACGAGACGTGTATTGCGCAGTGCGACTCCCGCCACAGGGCTCTTGAATACATTCTGCTCTCGAGGCCTGCGATGTCGACGTGCCTACTGCCGGCCCGTCCTACTGTGCGGCGGGAAACCATTACTCTCATATGCTAGATAGTCGCACGGCGCTCTGCCGCCGCACAAATTCACGATCGTATGGGCAACATTCGCAGAGTAGCGACAATTAGGTTGCGTCACTCGCACAATCTGGTTAGAAGATCTCGGGTATAGAGTGATCCTCCCGCAACGATCTTTTCGTCTTAGCAGATTGCGAAGTTGGCTACTCCGCGATGACAACAAAATCAAAAGGAAAAAGGTGGTACGTTCCTCAAACATACGCTTGAGGACCCTGACGGGATCTATCATACAACGAGCAAGTACAGACGAGGCAGCGGCAAAGCATGGGCGGGGACACTGTCTTGCGTCAGATCATAAGAAGTACTACTGTGTGGGTCAGAGGACGATGGTAAAAATGGGCCGGCGCCACTTCGCATAGGTCCGTGACATAGGCAGAAAGTACCCTCGGGGTCAGTCGGGCGTTGAGCATTTAATCACCGCGCAGTACGGTCGAATCCATGTTCCGCAGTCCACTGTAAACGGCAACTCAGTCGCGGCTGATTGTACCGTATGTATTGGGAGACTCACTCTCATTACAGCTCGATAATCTCGTTGATTCGCCTTGACCCTGGACCGGCATACTTCCAAAGCTTTCGAGCAGTCGATGCCATAGTGCTGAAGATGGCTGTGATCAGAGTCTGCTATTCATACATACTTTAGCTTGGACTCACACAGGAATACGTAGGATCCTGAGGGAAGGACGTCTGCCATTTTAGTGTCGTACCGCTTCCAGAGGTCGTTCCCAAAACTCACACTGAAGAACGTCTCAACCTTTGCTATAATATCCTCGTCGCTCACGTTCGCAAGTCCGTCGCGTAACAACCTGCGCGAAGAGATTCAGAACGAGCGTTTGGTATCGCAAGGATGATCAGCAGAACGTACCTTTTGACTGTGCCCCGGTCGAGTTTGTCAACCACCTGCGCAAACAAAGGTCAGAATTTTCCGGTAGTAGCAGGACACTAAGAGGGTAAGCCTTACCTTGTCGAAGTTCTCCAGAATCCAGACCGCCGCCTCGTTTCCTGCTGAGCTTTTAGTAGCCGAGTAGACTGCCTGATAGAAGTGCTGAGAGAGACAGAGATCTAGCGACCAATCTAACACTTTGGAGATTACGTCGGGAGATGATCCATTGCACAACGCCATGGCGATCACTTGCTGGAGTGTATCATCCGAGCTGGCGAGATAGACTGAGAACATAACGGCGTAGGAAATTAACATTGATGCTCTACCTTGATTGAAAGACCCTCAACTGACGAGCTTGAAGATTTACGATGGCTGATCCGCCACGAACCTTTACCGCCTATAGCAAGTAAATGAGGCATTAAAGTTATACCTCAGGTTGAGAACGCGTCTATGACCTACTGTCTGCAAGATCACGACTATCAAGCAAACGCCCAGCGATTTGTCAACAGATCTCGCGATATACCTGGAGTATGTTCCACTTACGCCGAAGTTCACTAGAGATGCCTCCGAGCGATCCAGATCCCGTCGCGACATCGAACAGCTCCATCGCAAGACGAGTGGTACTGCAGCAGGAGGACATGAAGTCATAAGTGATCAGGGGTGAGAAAGATTCGCTTACCTCTCGTGTTCTCCCAATAGAGCGCCTGTGATAGCAGCCTCCCGTCTGCACTGATCCAAGAGGGCATCATGTTCTTGACGAGTCAAGCCCAACTCTTCAGCTCTGTCTCCGGAAATTTGTCTTAGCAATGCTTCGATGCCCGACTGTACGTCCGGATATCCCTGCCATCGTTTCAAATAGACCCGCAGCACTTTGTCGATGTGCCTAAAGACGTGCGCTGCGGGGTGGCCACTGATTGTTGACAAGAAGTCGAGGGGAACGGTTGGCGTATAGTACCCGGGGAACGACAACGCGAAGCAGTCATCTAGCAGGCCGATCACGTCTTGAGCCGAGAGATGGCCATTGCGATCAGCAGCACTGCTGGCGAACTGCTGTACGACATTCTCGGGATACCGCACTCGGTCTGAGGGAGATTCGATACCGCTTGAGTTGCTGTGATGAGAACGCTGGATTGATTACTCACAGACACACAGGCTATCACTGTTCAACTTAATGAGAGTGTCTGGATCGGTCTGAAGACGCATTGCTTTTTCGGAAAAACAAGGTCGGCAAAGCGTCCTCGGTCCCTTTTATCGCGCGGATGTTCAGAGGGATAGGCCTGAGAAAGCATCAGCATGAGCGGATGGCAAACGCTTTGGAGAGTGAATCTTACCATATCGTGGTAGCCTCTTCCGGCGTGAGGTCACCGCTCTGTAGGAACCTTTCTTGGCGAAGCGAAAAGCCGCCTGGAACTTCTTCGACGATAACTACTGGATACCCAGAAGTAGAGATCCAAGCGTTCGCAAACCTTTCGACGTCCCCCGACCCACTTGCCAAGGCCTTCCATAAATCGTCGCGGCCAGAAATCGAGTGAGGCTCTCGAAGGAATTTTCTGATTCCCCGAAGAAAGTCGCGTCGGCCAACATGTGCCGCTATCATGGCTGCCACAGCAGACCCTTTGCTGTAACAGATGTCATCCCAGGTGCCCTCGAGCTCACTGAGAGTCTGTGCATTTTTGTCCAAGATGGGGTGCGTGTTCCTCGTGGCATCCACAGCTAGTGCGAGCATCATCTCGTCCGAAACGTACGCTTGTTTGAGCTCTCGGTCGGGGAAAAGGTTGCTCGCGCATTCAAGCTGCCCTAACCAGGACGCGAAACCTTCTTTGAGGAAAAGATCATCCCACCAGGACGGTGTGACCAGGTTGCCTACCAGCAGGACCAATTATCAGTGCTCCGAAGGAGTATAAAAAGCAAGGTACTTACCGAACCACATGTGTGAGACTTCATGGCACACCATCCCCGCTACCAAGTCGAACTGCGTATCATTGGTGTCGGGTGGCGTCAACGCTTGCAGACAACGAGCGGTGATCTACAAGGGGATTAAGATGAGCAGGTAACGGAAACTGCGGGTCAGCCAACCCACCAGTCCAAAGTTTTCCTGCGCTCCCATCATAAACTTAGGGACCGCGAGAAGGTCCAGCTTCGGAAGCGGGTAAGGAATCTGCAGGAGGTCTTCAAAGTATGCCAGACTCTTTTTCATCACGTCGAGAGCAAAATCGGTGTGTTTGTAGTCTTCGTCCGTCGCCCACGATGCTAGAGGAATGGTGTTGCCAGTCAAACTTGAGACGAACGACGTCTGGAGACATTGGAACGGTCCGCTGGCCAACGCAGTAACATACGTGGACATCTGGAGGGAGATGAGTGAATGCGACGTGTACTATATCTACTGAGCTTACTGGAGGTGTAGTCTCAAAGTGCACCACCTGCCACCCTTCTCCAGCGAAGTCCAGGGCGAGATTCGATTGCAGCGCTCTCGGGGATGCAGTCTCTGGCATACAAGAGAGACACTTAAGCCCTACCTTTGTCACCATGCTGAAAGCGAAAGTGGCTTTTCGCGAGGGTTCGTCCCAGCATGGGTATACGGATCGCGCAGAAGCGCATTCCAGCTGAGTCACGGCATATTGTCTGTATTTGCCGTCAATGGGTATGCCATAGTTGCTAAGGTAGTATCCTAAAAGAATGTTGAAACGATCAACAGGGAGTAAGCGAAATCAGAAGCAGAATAGCTCACCTAGACCATCATCCCGCAGTTTCGAAGACCAAGACATATGCAACTGCACGCCCTGTTCGCCTGTCATCAGCTTCACACCAGTTGGAAGGTGCAGGGTCAGGCGATCATGGGCGTTTACGTGAGCAAAAGGCCGGCCATCCTCCTGAGCCTTGTTATTGTCGACGATACAAATGCCATAGACTCTCTCTTGGGAAGGGAGAGGACGATTCCCAGGAGATCAAGGCGCTTGTCGGCATTGAGGTGGATGATCTGCAGAAAGGAATAAGCTTCTGCTACACACTTCACCTCCAGGCAAACCTACATCGCTGTCTTCGTGAACGTTCAAGCTACAGGAGTCGAGATACCTCGTCAGACCCGCCAGACAGCGACGTCAAACAAGACAGAAAGTAGCAGAACGATACTCACTGGATGACTGCTTTGCCCTCGAAACTCCCACAATCCACATCCGTCTTGATAGCCAAGTCATAGTGGAAGGGAGTGATGTTGATGGGAAGTCTGTCCTTGTTGTCGTGAGTCATGTTGCAACGATTCTCAAAGTAGCTCAGTGACGAGATGTATGCAAAAGGGGCAAAGCACAGACTGGTTTAAGTACGTCGCCATTCTGGTTCGTTGAGGACTTCAAAGGCAGTAAACAAGGTTCCTCCCCCTTGTCCGCCGAGAATCGTAAAGGAGAAAGGATACCAGCCCAAAGGCATGTATGCCCACAAAGCGCTCACACGCGTGCTTGACTTCATTATGATTGAATAGATCATCAACAAGCTCAACATATAGTTCAACATCGTCCCAAGTTTATACCTATATGGACGTATAGGAGAGCAAAGAGGCTTGAGAAACATGTATCGCGATATGAGAGCAAGTACGGCACCTACTAATCGCATCTGAATCGTAGTCAAAAGAGAGTGAGCCGGCAAGGCTGATGCTATTGCCCCCGATACTCTTCGACCCGATTTGTAAGAGCAGACGTATATGAATATACGGTAACGTAGCTGGTTCGTCTGTCTACTTACCTTGACGATAAAGCTGTCGAGCAGATGATGATACTTCTCCATTTTAGGTTTAGCGATGATACGATGCTCTTCGCCCACAGTCAAGCCCGACTCCTTGGAATCTGCAGGCCCATCGAGTATCTTCCTTTCCCCAACCAGACCGTCGACTCGCATGATCTTGCCAGTGAAGGCGGATACATAAGCGCTTTGCAAACACTCCGGAGGACCGGCTGCCCAAGCAAACAGGGAGATGCCAATCTACAGCAGAGAGTCAGACCGCAAAATCAACAGGGTAGATGTACTTATTGCTCACTGGCAGTGTAGTCGCGAAATGCGTAGCCCGCCATTCGCGTTCCATCATCCCTTCAGCAAGCGCTACTTGTACACCTCTAGGTCGCGATGTCTCCGGCATACACGAAACACAAGCCAGACCTTGTTTGTTGATCATGCTAAGCGCAAATGTCGCTTTGAGGAACGGTTCGTCCCAACAGGGGTAGGCTGTTTTTGCCTGGTTGAAGTGAAACCGAGTCAAGGCGAGAGCGTTTTGATGGCCATCACTGTCACGGCACGCGCGCACGAGGTAACCGTCTGTTAGTGTCGACATGGTCAGCAGCAGTCGGTCATTTGGCATGATTTTTGAGAAAACTTACCTTCGCCGACGTCACGCCCTATACGACCAGTCCAAAACAAATGCAGCTGCACCCCGATCTCACCCACGAAAAGCTTGTGTTCGCTCCCTATCGTCAGAATTAGTCGATCATCTCTGTGCACGTAGGCGCACAACTCGGCCTCCAAAGTCTCTGGATTATTGGCAACGCAGCGGAAGGTGATAAGCGATCCCTGTGCCCGTGCGAGTTGGATACCGGAGAATCGAAGATCCCGAGACGCCTGAAGCGAGATGTACTGGAGCGGCGGGTCAGCGCGGCGCGTACTCGCAAATCGCTCAGCGCATACTCACTTGGCTGTCCTCCCAAACTTTCAGGCTAGACAAGATATCTTAGCCCCCCATCGTGAGAGAAGTCGTACGACCGTACTCACTAGATAACGACCTTGCCCTCAAACTTGCCCTGTTCGATGTCCGTCTTGATGGCTAGATCATAATGAAAGGGTGTGATACTAGCAGGCACTGTGTCAAAGCTGTAGCTTGCCATTTCGTAACGTTGTAGGGGACAAGGAAAAGGGTGGGATGGGATTGGCAGGGTGAACAAGAAGCATGCGGTACCGATAACATATTCACCCTCTGCCATATATGCAATGTAGCATCGTCCCACTCGCAATTCCCTAGACAAAGGAGCTCAAGGGGGTCAACGCATCCCAACCAACGGTAAAACACGCATAGCATCCCAAACAAGAATTCATTTTCGACATATCTTGATCAAGTACAGAATCCGCCCATCCCCTCTTTTTGGTTCCCCTGCCGCTTCATAACCTTAAACCCAACCTTAACGGGCCCAAGGGTTACCAGAAGTCCTACCAGCAGCACCACCCGCCTTGGCCGTCTGCCCTGCACGTGCACCTGTAACAGGTGCTCCTCCTCGTGCACCACCAGCGGCTGTTCGTTGACCAGCAGCACCAGACTTTGCGTCTCCCTGCGTCGTGACGGATTGACCGGCAGGACGAGTGATGGGTAGAGGAGCTGCACGAATGGTTTCGAGTACTCGTTGCGCGTGTTCCGCGTTTCTGCAGAAGGACGATAGATATCAGCAGAAGGTCAATGTAAGGCTGTATGGGGGAGAGGACCTACCGAATGAAGTACCCAGCGTATCGCTTGTTTGTTGTTGTTTCCGCAACCGAGACAGCGTCCTACACAGCGTCCACCAAAACCCATCAGCAAGATATTCCCACCACTACGAGCGACAACTGCTCGGCTACTCACCCCGTTGATCGTAAAGTCCAAGTTACCCACCACCATCCTCTCTCCGTCCAACAACGACCCGCCAGCACCCTCACGCGAGCCAAACGTCCTGTTCGCACTCTTCAACACCATCATCTTTTCCAACACATCATCCTCGTCCTCGTCCATAAAGCTCGCCAACTTCTTGGCATCAATCGTCGTGTACAGTTTGAGGAAGGAACGCATTGTCGGTGCCGAAAGAGAGGCGTGTACGCCCGACAGGAACAAGTCGGCGTGCCGTGTGTGAGGGTCCAGTGCTTCGGATTCCGAGGCGTACGCAGAAAGTTGATCCGGTGTTTCGTATGGCGGTGCAATAGGGCTCAAGAATTTCGGAGCGGCGGAAAGGTACAGCTCTCGGTAGACGGGGAGTGCGTCCTCGCTATCATTGCACAGTAATGTCAGCCACAGGCAAGGCGAAAGGCAAAGAAGGGAAGAGGCGAAAACGTACCCGCCACGCTGCATCGTCAACAGCTGCTCGCCATACTTTTCCCGCATGGCCGACATTGTTCCCTCATCCACCGGCCCGGGAGCAAGCGTCGTACAGATCGCCAGCAAGGCGTACATTCGATCACATTGTCGTGAGATCTGCAAACGAGCGAGAGTGAGCAGGGTTAGAACGCGCAAGTCAGGCAGAAGAGACGCAAGAGAGAGAGTCCCGCGGACTCACCGAACCATACTGATAACTCCTCGTATGGAAACTCTTCATCCGGTTAAAGTAGATCAACGCGCCCACAAACGCCTTTACCGCATCCGGAAACCTTCCCAAACTCATGTACGCAAACCCAACATGGTAATACGTGCTGACATGACACGCCGTAATCTTGGTAAACAACGCCTCGGACGAAAGGTGCACGTTTGACAGTGTTTGGAGCGCGAGTGTCGGGTCGCCGATGAGGAGGTGTACGCGCAAGAGGCAGATGAGGGAAAAGTATCCGAGGTTTCGGTAGAGCGGTTTCGATCCGTAAGGACCTGCGATCTGCGCAACTTCCTCCGCTGAAGAACCAGCATGTTCCGCCGCGAGTTGTTCGTTGATCGCTGATCGTTGAACCAAGGAGTACAGGACGTTCAAGACCGAGTAACAGGACCAGATTTGAGGGTTGTCCGCGAGGAGCTGTTGTTCTTCTGATGATTTCGAAGCGATATCCGCTCGCCATGCAGTAAATGACTGGAACTGGTAAACGAATTCATCGAGCATGTCCCACAACCACTGGATAGGCAAGTCCAACGCGACCGGTTCCTCCGAGTTGAGCAACAAGTTGAACAGCTCGCAAATGTTTTCGTACGACTGGAACCTGTCATCGACATTCGGCTCGAGTTTGGCGTACACGTGTCGGAAATAGAGTTCCCGGTAAAGCGTCAAGAAGACCTGATCACCTCCAACCAGCGGCGCCAACAACTCGGCTTCAGGCCATTCCGATTCCGCGTAGTACTGCTGGGTAAGACGGTTCCACCCTCCTTCATACATTGCTGAAATCTGGGCCGAGTCGTTACCGAGGATCGCCTGATGGAACGCTCCAATGAACTTTTTGACATCCTCTGGAACAGCAGCGAGCGCTTGCTGTCGTTCTTCCTCCATCTCCTTGATATAGTCCTCGTTGTTGTTGGCGTCTCCGGCAGTGTGATCGTCAATGTATTGCTCGTAGTCTCCCGTTGCAACTCCCGCAGGAGCGGCACTTTCCATAGTTTCCGGGAGCAGGGATTCCGGGTCTGCTGTAGCGTCTGCGTAGTATTGTTGAGCCATCGTGATGCGTACTTGGGGTCAATGTAAACTGATAAACTGCAAATCGTAGATCAATAATGACTTTGTTGAATACAAGGAAGGGTCTCATTTTTCCGATTGTGCGTGCGCTTATGTCTGAGGGAGGCCGCGCTAATGCATCTAGGCGCGTCTGAAAATTACGCATACATGAGCTCATACATATATTCAGAGAAGGCTCTGCTACCGTGACCATGACTCTGAGATTCTCCCAAACTTCTCCAAACGTGGTTGAGCAGTCCAGTCCAAACATCAATACTGCCAGGATGTGAGAAAGTAGACCGAACGGGTGAGTTCCAAAGGCAACGGCCGACTTTCACCATCCAGCGATGAGATATGACGTCAACGAGGAGGCCAGGTTGGATGTTGCCCTGTAGATGATTTATGAATGGAACCATCACTCGAACACGGACTGAACACTGCGCCTCAACCGCAATCTAACAAGACAGAGTACTTGGCAAGTACAACAGATTTCTGAAAACCAGAGAACCCTCATCTTTCAACAACACTACTGTACACGTGATGACCACCACGCTGTTCCACCGGTACCATACCCTCCCCTTCTGCCAGTAGCAAGAATGACCAGTAATCGGTCTAATCGTCCATTGCATGATGCACTACCATCCAAGCGTCAAACTCGCCCGACGCGGAATCGTCGTGACCCTGTCGCACCGTCTTGTCCATACACGAACCTCCACGACGTGACAGTCCATCGTCACGATCTCCCTCGTCAAGCAATCGTTCGTTCTTCCTCATTACATTCTCGTCCGATACGTCATGTCGCTGTGCTTTATCATCCGCAAGCTTGATCTGTCGCGAATCAAACGTCTCCTCCAAGTATCGCATATCGTCCTCGGTTTCAATATCCGCAATGACGACCTGCATCCCGCAAGATGATGTCGGTTTTGCTACTTGCGGTCGTATCGTCTCGAACGAGTTGACAAACATTCGGTGCGTCGAGTCGTCCTCTTCGTCGGGTCGAGGGGTAGAACCATGCATCGCAATAGCTGGGGTTGCACGTACCTCCGCTGACGGTGCGGGACTGCTAGCCATGTCGTGCAAGAATGACGCAAATGCTTGATTACCCGCAATCGTCAAGTTCCTCTGATTTTCCGCCGCTTGATCGGCCTGCTGCATCCTGATGGCTTCATCCATCCCACCCGTTTCCGCGCCACTGTGGATTCCCTGAGACGCATGCCCGAGTGAAAGCGAGAATGAACCAAACACTGGACTCTGGTCGACTTGTTCCGTCTTGATGTGGATCGCTTCAAGTCTCGGAGGCGTCATGAGCATACTAGAAGAACCCGACGAGTTGGACATGGTTCGTGAGGGTTGGGGTGCGGGATGCGTAGTCGACTCGGCTGGTGCGTACGGTCCGGAAGGGTACACTATTTGCTGTTGTTGCGCCATTGGAGGTGCAAAAGTTCGCACATACTGCATCTGGTTCATCATCGGTGGATTTATCGACTGACCATGTGTTCCCGCAGGTCGAGTGTAGCTCGAGCCCGAATGAGGCTGAAATGAAGCGGGAGCAAGTGGATGGCCTGAAGAACCGATTGCGGGAAAGAGACAAGACGAGAATTGGGCGTTGTTGGCAGTTTGAGGGACATGCGGCACACCGGCGTTTCCCAATAGCGACTGCCATAATCCACCTTGTACCATGTCCGAAGAGCTGTAACCATCGACCATGTTTTCGGCTTTGACGCGCTTGGCACAACCACCTAACATAGGGTACATCGAATGCTGCGATGCCATCGAGTTTTGCGGAACGCTTCGTCCGACACTCGCATACGTGAGACTCGAGTTGCGTTCATGGAAAGAAGGCATTGGCAGCGTCCCAGCACTCATCTTGTGGCTTTTACCGTGAGTGCGGATCGGACGGACAGGTGAAACGGAAGCTGGGGTTTCGGGCAGAGACTGGTCGGATAGGGTGTTGGTGGATACAGAGTAGGGTGAACCGAACGCTAGTGCGTGACAGGACGGCATGCCGGGTGTTTCGTTTGCAAACGCAACTTGGGGTGACTTGAAAGCCGCAGGCGGAGCGATCTCCTCGTACGTTATCACAGGTTGACCGGCGTTTACACCGACCGGGAACTCCATCTTGGTGATCGCAGGCGGTGCTGGAGCACCATTCTTGCGGACGTAGTGCCTGGGACCGACACGACGTTTGTACGACATGAGTTTGTCTGCGCTCGAGTATCGATTCAATTCGTAGTGCGCTATTGTCACGTGGTTAGCGTACGCGGCTTCAACAGTGAAGGCAGCAACTCACTCCATACGCTCACATCATTGTCACGAGCCATATCTACATGTCGCATGGATACCTTGCGCATAAATCCGTATATCTGTTGCACCATACTCGATCAGCCTCGTTCAACTCGACAAGACGGGAGACTCACGTTCAACTGCCTACTGAAACTCGCAAACTTGCTCTGTTTGTACACGAGCGGGAGCACTCGTGCCTCCATCTCTTTCGGTTTACGGATGATGATCTGTACGCCGTCGTCTGCCCAGTGTAGCATCTATCAGAAGGACAGGTCAGTCGCGATCAAACTTGATACCATTCACAGGGGACTCACGTGATGATACGCAGGGTCATTTAGAATTCTACGTGTTTATGAAGGACGTCAGTCCGAGACTGTACAGTGCGACGACCGCCGGCGACTCACGCATAAAGCTTTGTCAAGAAATTCGGCCCAGGTTTCGTCTCCCCACGTCTCCTTCCGCGTTTCGGACTCGGAGACCTATACCCACCGGCTCCGATCGTTTCCTCTCGACCCCTCTCAGTGCTAATAGACGGCGTCGGACCCATACTTTCCCGCATCTCGACATCTTCACCGTTAAACATGCCTCGATGTTCCTGTCTGTTCCTCGAGGAACGTCGAGAAGGCGCGTAGACGACCGATGTAGAAGGAAGAAACGCCGGAAAGGTGGAAGGCGTAAAGACGGGCGTGGTGTTCGCCGTCGAGAGTTCCTCCATCTCCCGATGTACGAGTAGCAGCGAATCGACACTGTCTTGTCGTTGATGGTGTGCCTGATGCTGCAAAGGCGGCTGAGACCCGTATCCCGTAAAAGCACGCTGATGTGAGTCCAGAGGAACGTAACATCGACCATCACCAACCGCTCCGCCATCAAACCCTGATGAATCGGCCGTAGGAGGAGGTGCCAGACGCATGTACTCGCCGTTCATTGGCGTTCCGACAGCGTACTTGCCGTCTTGACCTTGCCCTTCATTGACGATATATCCACCTACGCTGTTGCTACTATCATTCGTGGAGGGGCGAACGAAAGGGTTAAAGGACGGTCCAGAAAATCCTTGTGGAGATCCATTGTTCTGCCTTTGCTGTGGCAAGGCAGGAGAGTGCTGCTGCATAGGGTGCGACAAGCCGACCGATGTGTGCTGTTGATGTCCGAGCTGATGCTCCTGGCTGTGCTGATACCCCGGTGTCTGCGAACCAAACTGCTGCACACGCTGTCCACTCCAGTGTTTCATCGTGCTAGCAGCGTGCACAGCGGGTCCTCCATCGTATGCCCCAAGTTCTTCATACCCTCGAACATCATTCACCATACTAGGAACAAACAACCCACCTTGACCCGCAAATCGGGCGTGTCCAGGTGACTCGTTCTGCGCAGGCGCACGAGTATAGCTCGACATGCTTGGCACGAATGGCACAGTCGGTAGAGGCGCAGGTGTGTTCGGGGAGAGGTGTTCCATGGACTGAGACTGCCGGAAGGTCTGCATGAGACCTTCTAGGTGAGGATACTGTCGCCCTTCCTGCTGATGTTGGTGCCGAGGAGCGTGCTGCTCGACCATTCCACGACCGGCGAGCGCCGTCATTCCTAGATATGCATCAGAAGTAGCGGACGCTGCGTGTCCTGGGGTGTAGAACGAAGCGATGGCCGGCGCATAGGTCGAGGTGGGTACGTTGCCGTTGCTGTCACCATTCACGTTGTTCGTGTTGTTGTGCAAGTTGGTAGGAGGGATGAAAGCGTGATACCCGATACTCTGCGTTTCAATGTTCAACGCAACACGTTCCTGCGGGTCATTCACGGATGTGCTGGTGTTTGCGCTTGATGTCGGTTGCAGATCAGGAACAGCAAAGGCAAAAGGGTACGGCGAATCCTCTTTTTCCTGTTGCAACTGCATGTCGATCTGCATATCCGTATCCGTATCCGTATCCATCGTTCCGCCACTTATTCCCATTCCAGTCGGATCATGTTGCTCTTTTGTAGCCGCCATGACCGGCGTGGAGTGATACCCTGCTCGCTCGTGATGGAACAAATCCGGAGCGTTCGTGTTGGTCATTTCAAAGACGGAGGACGAAGTGCCAAACAAGGCGGGTGATGCCGAGGAAGGAGATGATGCTGGTGGTGGAGCGGAGTCGGCGGCGGCGGCGGCGGCGTTGTGGTGCTGTGCGTTATCCGATGACGACGATGAAGAGGAAGGAAGTTGTGTAAGCGGAGAGGAGGAGGAGGATTGGTTCATTGTTGAAACAGCCGTTTGCGCGACGAGTCACGCTTGTGGATGTTGATGGATACGTCGGCAAGTTCGACTGAAGGGAGGATTCTTTGACCGGTCGTTTGTCGTGTTTCACCAACAAGCCCACCGATGCAAGGCCTTGCAAGCGGTCACTATCGCCGTTATCGAACCCGATCAAAGCACGTGGAAGGTGTATGAAAGACGTTACGCCGCTGAGCAGCACAAACGCGCTGAAAACGGATGACCTTGGGAGACGACACGTCCAAGACAGACGATGGGAAGGGTGTGGAGTGTGCGCCGGTCGATGACGGAGAGTGCGCGATGAACGGACGAGGAGGCGATGTCCAAGTGTGTGAGGCGAGTACGAACACCGGCGTCAATGTACAGAGACGGGCTTGACCGGATGAGTTTTAGGGTTCTAATCAAAGAACCAACCAGATACAATCAGTCACTCGTCCACCTCGGGCAACCAATCACATGCCTGCATGGCACGCAAACTGCGGGAAAAGGGGACATACCTTTGCGAACGCAGAGGGGGGAGAGGTGCGCAGAGTACCTTGTATGTTTCCGCTGTTCGTTGGTTCGCTCGTTCGTTCGTGCCAAGGGCAAGCGGTAGTGGGGAGGAAGGGAAGCACGAAAAGTACGGAGCAGAGAATCAGAAATAAGAGGAGGGTGGGTTCTTGTACCGATCCGATCTGTTCCGCCGTGTTCCTGTTCTGTCTTCTCCTTTTACCTCGAAGATTCGAGGCAGGCAGGCAGGCAGGCAACCGCGGGCGAGTGTAGGAGGGTGTACTGGTGCTTCGATAGCGAGAACCGGTTCGCACGTGCACGTGGTGGGTGATGGGTGGTGGTGTTGGTGTCGGTCGTTGGCGTTGACGATGGTCGGTGAGGGGTAGTACCGCGTCCGTGCTCACTCCTGCTCTCGCGCGAGGAAACCACGAAAGGCAGAGGCAGGGAAAAGGAGGAGCCGAGACGTGGGTTTCCTTTCTTGTTCAGGAGTGCGTGCGTAAAAGGAGGAACTTGGAGGTAGGAGAGGAGTGAGGAGTAGATGCAGGGTAGGAGGGGTAGGACGCGGATGTAAAGATGTACTAGAGATCAGGTTGCACACCATCACCGCAATAGGCTCGAAACGACCAAGATAAGCACTCACCTACGAGCTGTTCGTCGACAGTTATGATAGTGATTGGTAAAAAGATCGTTTGCGAGGTGTAGACGCGCTGATACTCCGCCCTGCTCGCCACAGGAGAACACTTTTATCAACACACACACACACACACACATCTACCCACCTATCATCGAAACGACTCCTCTATCCATCTCATCTCAATTCTCGGACCCGACCCGACCCAACCCGACCCGACCCAACCCGATGGCCCATCTCCTCTCCAGCAACGATAAACCCGCGCTCCTACACCCAGCTTCGCGTCATCATATTCACCCAAATCGGCGGATCAGCATCAGAAAGGGGTTTCTCACTTTCACTTTCCAGATTTACTGCGTCGACTTGAGCGTATGCATTGTGTCATGCAAAGCGAAACCGACGAGTCGATCCAAAGGTCCCAAAGGTTGTCCTTTATGTTTCATCTTACACGGTCACGAAAAAAGCGGATTCTTTTGTCTGTGCGTGCTTGAGTTTGCGTTACGTCCCTCGTTGCGTATTGAACAATAGCATAAAGAAGCATGATCAACAGTAAACTACTACTACCGCGCGAGTGTCTGAGATTTGCTTGCTTGTGGAAGCTCGTTTACAGTCACAAGTAGAAGGATTGTAACGAGTCGTGCTTGCTTGGGAATGGTGGTAAAAGAGGATATTTGCGCTGGCGGGTGTGGGCTTGCAATGTTGATCATCTCTCTGGAAAGGCATATGTCGGTCCGATGCGCATGGTAGTAGAAGGAGCTGTGCAGCGTAATATAAGTAATGTGGTATAATAGTGAGGAGGTAGCTGAGGAGGTTCATTGAGATCTGCATCCGCACCTCCACCCTGTCTCTCACTAAATTCCCTTCTTTCCCCTCTCCCGCGTTTCATCTTCCATATATCCTCATTCTTATCCCTAGGGCCAGCAATTTTTACCGCCAAGCAAGCAACCAATACCACACAACCCTCATATAGCAGCAACAATGGCCATCGATATCGAGGAGATGGATATATTCGCAAGTCCCAGGTCTTTACGGGCAGAAGAGGACAATTCCTCCGATATTGATTCAAGCGATAGCGATGATGGAACCGATACCGAGATGCTTGAGCATACTACGGAACAACCAGATCTAGCGCGGCTTGAACATGTTTATCAGGCATTGATGGGTTCCCTCCTTCCTCCTCCTACAACCTCACAACAGTACCACCATCAACAACAACCAGCACAGCCAATCAACATCACAGCCACCGAATCAGTAAACGTCACCGGAACCTCTGTTATACAATATGCTACTACCTCTCCGGACGCGGACGCGGAGCCAGCCGCAGATATGGATGAGGAAGCTGGAGCAGGTGCAGGAGCAGGAGCAAAGAACGCGAAACGCCGCAAGATGGATAAGAAAAAGGCGAAACGGGAGGAACAAAAGTTGGCTGCCGCGGAGGAGGTGGTGGATATAGTTGGTGAGTAGAGTTTTGTCCTTGTTTCTCTTCCCTTCCGCCTGCTGGTGCTTCGATATCCCGTGGTCGTGCAAAACAAGGCAAGTTGACTGATCTCTCCGTTCCCTTGATACTGGTGACCCGTCTAGACTTCCGACTATTCTCACGCCAGCCAGTTAAACCGATATCACTACTACCCGCTGCCGAACCATCCTGGACCGTCCCGTACGTTCCCGCCTACTCCTCTCCTCTCGTGGCGCATAGTACTCACTGACACTGCCCCCCAAACTCTACAAATCTTGTCGTTGGCTTCTGCGGGGTTTTTTTTTTGTTATGTACAGGAACCCCCGGCATATCCCGCTATTAGGGGAGGAATTGCGCCGGTTGCGGGAAAGGATCGCGGGTGTTGTTGTAGATGCCTCAGATATCCGCACGGCGGCGGCGGCGGGGTTGCCAGCTACTCGTGCTGCGGGAAATCCGCCGGTACAGAGCGTATACGTTGCTGGCGGACAGGACATGGCAAGTACCACGCCTGTAAAGTCTGCTTCTATTGCGCTTTGCTGAAAATTCGTTTCCACTGGATCGTGACAGAATGTCAAAGGGTGTGTGAATATCATCCACCTCACTACGCTGAGAGAACGCCTACCGCCATTCTCTGCCGCTTTCCTCGCTGCGCATCCGAGCTACACACCACCACCCGTCTCAACATACTACAAACCGTCCACCACAACCGCGCCCAACCAACAACACACGAAAAAGAAACCCACGCAACCCGCCTCCAGCAAACCCTCAACCTCCCGCACCGGCGGCGCTGCAATTGTCACGGCAGTGGATCCAGTAAAAGAAGCACTGAAACGATCCATGATGCAGAAAAAGGCACGTGTGGCCGTACATGTCGTATTCACAGCCCACGGCAAACCATTACCGTTCCACACACCCGCGGCTGCACAAGCACTCGCACGTACCACCCCCGCAAACCGCACCACAACGACGACGACGACGACGACGACGACCACCACCACCATCAGGCAGCAGGTGCACGTATCCCGTAAAGTACCTGTAGTAGATACCTGTATACGGACCGGCCCGAGTGCCGTGGAGGCTGTCAAGGAGAATAAGGAACGGAAAGCGCACCTCCGACGCGTCGCACGACGTGTTTCCCGACTCAACACCTCCCTCTCTCCCGCCGGCACTTCCACTACCACTTCCACAACCAACGCTACTCACCGCGGACCATGGATACGTCCGTCCTCCTCCCCCACCGCATCGTTCTACGCACCACCAGAGGACGTGGGTGGGAAGAGTGCCGGGTACGGGTATGGGTTTGCTGCCAGTCGGCCTGGGGTGAGGGAACGGGAGGCCGGGAGGCGGAAGGGTGGGATGTATGTCAGGGATCGGATGCGATGAGGTTTGCTGCTGGGAGTGAAGGACGATTGGCCAGGGACGCTGGAGGTCGGGCCTGAAGGATGATGATTGAAGTCTGGTTACGAAGGAGACGGTACCCTTTTTCCATTCCGACATCTGTTACAACCGAAATCGCAATGCACAGCTCGTTCAACAAAGATTGCACGCCACGGACGACAATCAATCAAGCAACCCACGCATCGCTTTGCCAGCGCAGCGTTGGAACGGCATTCCTCGGCAAAGACTGTAGTCGACCCCGGCGGTCAACACGCCAGAACCGCTCGAATCAGAACCGCTCGAATCAGAACCGCTCGAATGCTACATAGCAGCGGAATGCGGGGTAGGCGGGACCCTCGGTGTTGCACGCGACGTTTCCGAGAAGGCGAGGGGTTTCAATGTCGCCGCTATCACCTTTTTCCGACAATCTACTTCTTTCGCCTCCACCGTGACCACTAGCCCACGGACTTGACACGACACTGCTTCGTGTCGTGATCTTGCTTTCGGACACGAAATGCACCTCTCTCGCACGTCTTCAAGCGCCTGAGCAGAAAGCAGGAGAATGGCGGTGGATCGCTCAGATGACGGTCACGAGAGCGTGTGAGAAGGCTGTTTGCGACAGATCGGGGCCTTGATAAAGGGAGAATCGAAAAGAGATATGGTTGAACGAGAAGCGGTTGTCTGCGGGTGACGAAACGTGACTGCAGGTGTCTGAAATCCATCGCATATCGCAGTATCTTCCCCACTCCCATTCCCGATGCTTGTCTATGACGACAAAATGACATATCTTGACATGTGCATTTAGGCAGACCACCAATGTATCATGTTTTCCTCGCGAATCTAGTGGTGTACCGACCGTGCGACCTATTGCAGATTGGGTCCCGCAACTAGACAGACAGAGCGTGGGACTCCATATCTTGTGGACGCGTTGGAAAGGCCAATTCAACGGCGAGAAAATGTGAAAGTTACCATTGGCGGTGCATCTCGATGGCGCGAAACGAAAGAACACCCTACAATTTCTTGGACTTGCTCGCCCGATGTATGCCATTTCACTATCGTCACAGGTCATAAACACGAACACTATACAATAAAATCCGCCAAAGCCTCTCGGATCACCCAGTACCCCAAGTTACACCATTGTTACAGTACACGCCATACATGTTCTACAGCGAAAAACGGACAAAACACGAACCATTTTCGTACAACATCCTACACTCTGAAAAGTAAAACGGTGCGAAACGCCAGAAGTAGCCTCAGTCTTTTCTCCATGCCTTCCCTTTACATCCAACCTCCTGGACAACGCTGTACGACTTGGGCTGGTGTGCACAGTCAGAACAGCGAAATTCTCCTATGCCCCTGCCAATCGTCTTCTAAGTCTCTCAGGAATCTGCTCCACGTAATCCAAGGCATCCGCGATGGCATACCTGATCGATGCGAAGAGATTCTTCCAGTCAATGCAAACGTATCCAAACGCTATCAGGGCAATGAGAACGATCAAAGCTCCCAGGGTTGCAAACACAAGTTCTGCAATGAGAACACCAAGAAGTCCCTTATCCTCGCCGCGATGGGAGTCAGAGGCCACAGTGGCAGAAACTGTTGCGGCTCGAAGCTCCCTTCGTAGAACCTCAACGTCGGTTTTGTGCGCCGCCAAAATACCACTAGCAATTCCCGCCGCTCCTCCGGCTCTTTCAACAATCTCTTTCTCTTGCTTTCCCTTTGGCTGTCTCTTTAGTAAACAGTTCGTGAGAAATTGTTCTACATCCTTTTGCAATTCCTTAGGTAGTTCTTCAACTTGAGTCGAGAGATCCTGTGCCTTACAGAACAACGCTACCGCTTCCTCTATACAGAGCGCTATTTCTGCCTGCGTGGGCACGGCGGGCGCGTCGTCAGCATCTTGTTTGCTTGGTTCAGCAGGCGAGCCCTTGTGGAGCGCAGACTGAGGGTGTAGCGCGGTAGTTTCAGTCAGGCTTTGTTGAGAGTTTGGCGGCCCTGATTTGTCTTCGGATCTAGCAGTGCCCGTCTCCTCATGTAGCATCAACATCGTGTTTGACGAACCAGCGGCTGTGCTTCTGAATTTCGGAAAAGACAGTGTTGGTCGCGTTCCCGGAATGTTGGTCTGTATCCATTGCAGCGCGTCCTCGAATCCGTTCCCTTTACATAGTAAATCAGAGATAGGGATTGTTGAAGCGTCTGACCTGCTGGGAGGTGTGGCCTGTGCGGTAGACTGCTCGTATCCCCAGCCTACAGGTCCTGTGAAGGTCGCCGAGATTGGCAATGACGATGGCACTGAAAGAGACATATTTGGGAGAGGATGTAATTGTAGTAGCTGATACTGGGTAGGTATCAATCTCCTCTCGGAGGGAGGGGGGGGTAAAGACACGCGGCGATGCTATATATATATATATGTGTAAAACAACTGACGGGAGCCTAGCATTTTGGCAGCAGACAATTTGGCCCAAATCATTAGAGTCGAAACAAAGGAGCATGTGTCGAAAAGGCCATTGCGCTACACAGAATATGGGGCGAACTCGCCCGGACGGGGGCAGTCGTTGCTGGGTGGACATTCAACGGTGACTTGAGCTTCTTCGTCAGAATCGGTGTCAGTCATCAGCATCCCCTTTGAAACGAGCCTGCCCTTTCATCGTGCTAACTGGTTCTTTCTGGGAATAGAAGTAAAGTGCCTCTGCTGTCGCTAGGAGCACTCCAATACCTGATGAGGAAAAATAAGCCTCGAGGGGTTGAAATGCGGGCGCCATCGTATTGCATATGACCTACTCTTTCATGAACACAGGCAACGACTTGCAAAGCCAACCTTCACCGCGACTACTTGTCTCTGCTAGCACACAGATTGCTACCTGCGACAAGCAGTAGTCAAAGGCCGGGGAAAACACCGTTAAGAGTAATCCAGCAACTTTAGGCCGCACCAGTTATCACCTTGGGGAAGCGGGCAAAGGCCTCAAAGGAAGAACTTCGTGAAGCTGTGCTGGGAACAAGTATGGCAATCTGAAAAACTGTCGACTTCAATGCTCGGTTCAATTGTCATGCTGTTGTCCCTCAATCCGAGGACGACCAGCTCCGAGCCTTGATCCCCAGCTAAGCCGCTGCGTACCATTCAACATGAGTCAATCGCATGTAATATAATTCCATTACCTACTCTTTTTTGAATACACACACAACCACTTGCAAAGCCAAACTTTCACCATGACCCTCTCACGTGTCCCTGTCAAACGAAACCCAACCACCCCTACCACTTGTTGGCACACGCTCCAACCTACCCGATTCTCCATACAAAACCTTCCCTCCACCACGCTTTCGCCGGCACACGCAATGAGCCGTTCGTCTCCTCGTACAAAACCGTCCCTTCATCATCCATCAACCTAAACGTAACTCCTGACCCATCGTTACCCTGCTGCCCCGCCGCCGCCGCCGCCTGTGAAGCCTTGAACGTCAACCGCACATCATTTGCGAACCGCTGGGACGAACCTGCCCCCTCCTCGAGGTTGAAACACACAACAGGCGGATTGAAGAATTCTGCAACGGGAGGTCCCACACGTGCCCACTGTTTCGTGCAAACGGCGACGAGGGCGGGTATTCTTTCCTTGATCTCATCGACCGAGACACGTCTTGCACAGAGGCGGATGAATGGCATCACGAATACGTATCGTTGTAAGAGTTCATCGAACTGTGTGGTGCAAAATCATGAGCGAATGCGAAACGTGAACGACGAGACAGGTGTAATCACTTACCGATCTAATAAACGCGTCTACTGCCGCAACATTCCCAGCAAGGGAAACGTTGATCGTGAACCGCTGCGGATCAGGCCTCGCAGGATCGAACACGCGAAACCCACGATGCAGGTACCGCAACGTCTCCTCCAACCCTTCCGTCGTCCCCTCACCACCCGCCTCATACCTTAGATTCGCACCTACAGAAAAGGCCCACATGGGCGTCCCACCCCGCCCAATTACTCTACCCGAACCTACGACTTTCACCTCGGTAACCTTCATCGACGCACCGGATTGATCAGCATAGTATTCCTGTCCGACGTTTACGCAAGCCAGATGTATCAGGTGGTCCAACACCGGTGCCGATACTTTTTCAGTGATGAGCAGGGTCATGTTATCCACCACTTCCTTTGCGTGGATTCGGTTATGCACGATCCGATCAGAACGTGCGATCTGGATGCGAGGTGTTGATACTTGCGAGGGAAGCCGGAAACTCTGGTAGTGAATGATGTATCTTCAAACAAGTAACACACGATCAGATACCGCATTATATGACTCTGGTAAAAACAGCAAGCTCACCTGACGTATTTTCCGTGCCTTTCCAGAAATGCTTTCCCGGCAGACAACATCCCTTCCTTGGATCGTCCTACCGAGTCATCGAACACTAGGACGATGGTCTCACACAAGACGGGCAACGTTTCCGCCCGTACTAGCCGACAAGTCGAGGCAAGGTGTGCTAGTGTAGCGTAACAGTCGTCTGCCGCGAGAAACGCGGCAACGAGGACGAGTAGCTCGACGGGAAGAGAATCTCGTTCCTGGAAGACAGACGAATGTCAGGCTCGAAAACCGAAATGAGTAATGTTTGAGATGAATTGATTGCCTGACATACCTGCAATACAAGTCCGACCTCTGATGACTCCTCCACTGTCGACTCCGAGTTGCTAGTGTACCCTCTTTCTCGCTGCTTTACCGCATGATCCCTTCCTTCCAAACCTGCAGCCGTCATCCTTTGAGTATCCACCGTACCATCAGCACCTCTCTCAACATTCCCTACATCCTCCTTCATCCCATCTAAACCCGTGACTCGCAATTCGTGCACTTGTTTTCCTCGTTGCGCAAGCGAGTCACCGGATCCATCGTTCAGGTCGATCGTGTCGTCCAGGAACTCCTCTGCTATATCGTCAAGTAGCTCCTCGGCCAGACGGGAAGGTAATATCGGAGCCTGGTGATGGCTTGGTTTCATGTTCCAGGAAACAAGCGCACTACAGTATGGATATGCGTTATCCTACAGGACGACGAGTTCATCATCCAAAGCCATTCAACAAGAAACATGACAACAGCGTGTAGGGCTACTAGTACTCAAGTTGGCTGGAGTGCGGAGACAAAATGTATCAAGTCCGATCGCACAGTACTACTTTTACCAGGTATTCGTTATACCTTGACTCCCTTGTCGAACCACGCCATGCTTGCCTCATCCGCCATCCTATTCAATCACCGACAGGGAAAAAACGAACGTCTGCCAGTTAGCATGGAGAAGGGGATAAAGGACATGATTTGGGTCCAAAGACGCAGTACATAATGTTCTTTCTGTATCAGGATTGGCGGATGATCCTGTCCGTGAGTAGCCAATCAACTCGCCAACTCGACATGCGACCCTATCTCACCAGCACGGCCCTCAGATCGCAACAAGCTCAAATAAATACCACACAAAGGAACCTCGACCAACGCAAGATAAGGATAATGCAAGTTGCTCGACCGATAAAGGTCTCGACAGAGGAACGGACCGGACTCGGAGAATGCTGAGCTGCCATAAATCGCTATATGATCCGTGCGAGCCCCGGTCTCAGGGTACAGTATAGGATAGCCACCACCTGTGTGCTGGAGAGGTTACAGATGTTCATCTGGGGCGGTAAGTATTGAAGTGGCGGTAGACGATGGGGTATATGCAGGCTCGGTGGTAGTTGCGCCCAACTTACAACACAAGAAGGCGGAGCAGCTAGCGGAGCCAAAGCAAGCTCGATTGTTTTAGAGCGACAACCAACAAATCAACAACAAACAACCAAGCAAGCAAGCTATAGATCTTAGAAGACTCTTGACAGATTGCTTGATCTTTCATCATGACCCACTAGACAGCACACTACATGCACTGCCTACACAGCTTACCTCGATGTATCTATCCCCTACATTGTGAACTTTCTCACCGGCCATACCTAGGACCGCCTACGGAAACAGTTGTGTCCCGGCTCACGCGACACGAAAGATCTGCAGGATCAAACCTAGCAGTTGCTCGTCACCGCATGATCACGAATGTCGGTCGACTGTGCTCGCAAGCAGGGTATCATTGATACAGAGATTACAGCCCTTGAATCTGTTGTAATGGAAGCTATTGAGGATATGGTGACATGGACGGGAAGACGAAGACCATGATGTGCGTTCTTTGTCGTGCGGGATGTATGGGTTCACCGTGAGTAACCGTCTTGACCGTCTGTCGCTGATGGTGTTGTATCTTGCAATGAGGCTGTAGGCAAGAGAAACACAACCTTGTCTGCGTATCGAATTCACTCAAGCAAATAAACATCGTTGCGAATCGTAACTGCAATCGTCGTCTAGAACGTATCGCCTTCCTTGGTCGTTTCATGCCTGCGGCATCCTCTGTGAATTGAGGAAATGGTAGGAAAGTGCATAGCCGAGATGGAAAATATATCAGAGGCTTGCGGTCTCTTTACCTGATGACGGGACACGATGCTGGAATCTCGATGTTGCCGTGTTTGTGATAGAGCTTCCTAGTGAGTCATTCGCTCCCTGGCACCACGGTTCCTGGATGTAGAGGGTACGACCTGTATCCCGACGCTAGTCGAATATTCATCCATCTTACCTTGTACTCGATAGACAGAATAAACGATAATAATATCACCATGGACGTCAGGGACAGAGGAGTTGCCCGCACGAGCAAGAGGATGATTGGCGCACCACACCTTTGGTACGCAGTACGGTGACGGGTTGTCAGGAAGGTATGCAGTTGCATATGGGTCAATAAGGGTCAATAAGGGCCAATAGCGAACCATCGTGGCGACTCCCTCGTCAATCTTCCAGCCCCCACCTACTCTCTCGACGGTCACTCATCCCGCACTCATCATCATAATACCACTCAAGAGCCAACTTGCCCGCTAGTCACGTTTCGAAGCATTCATCGCGACATATTATCTATCCTACTCAGTGTCTTCAACGCTCACTTTGTACTGTAGCCCTCCACACAAGACGATAGGCATCATGAAAACGATATATGTCGCGACATTATTTCAAAGCAATTCCCGCTCAAATTTCGTTATCACAACAAATTGGAGCGTAAGCTCTGTCGCCAGTGCTGTCAATGAATGGCGTGATTACACGCAATGCCTGCAGAGGTCCCTCCTTCGTAAGTCAAGTGAGCCGGTTGCTGCTGAATCTGCCGCATCTCCAAAGGTATGAGAAATCAGCTGTAACGCCTGTAGTGGAACTCTGATTATCATGCCTTTGAATCTCTGGTTCTGATAAGGAATTCATCATGTTGACATGGTTTGGAGGTAAGAAAGAAGCGTGAGTCCGGTTGGAAAGGCTGGGAACCGCAGCGTACGAAAGTTTCGATGATATCAGCATAATACGAGAGGGACGACCCTACGTTTGGCGCTACCCCTCCTGGGCCTGACATTTCTGTCTGGAAGTCGCGACTATCCATAGAGTGTACAATGCTTCCTTCTCCGAATCAGTTCTCTGGACAGCCAAGAACCACACTGCTTTGAGAACCGTTGCCCTGAAACCCGTTTTGTCGAGTCCTTTTGTGGCTCAGGCATTTTTGCCAAGGTGCCATAGCGTGGATGATGTTGCTCTAGATTGAACTTGACCAATATCGGTTCGTTTCCTTGGCATTCTGCTTCTCCAGGAGATTCCAAGCTTATGGGCTGCTTCTTCGTGGGTTCTTTCGTCCTTCATCTACTTCTCCAGATAGAAGCGAGAGTTTCAGCATCACAGTCCTTGAGAAACGCCACTTCAGTAGTACGATACATATACTGTGGAAAATAATCACAAGCAGTCCCCTCCGACTTGTCGAAAATATGTTGTGCATCCTCGTTCCAGCAACATCGTTCTCTTAATTCCATTTCCCTCGTTATTCGTCAATCAAGTAATCCTCCTTCAATGAGCATGAGTCACACGTTTCCTGATCCTCACAAGGCTGATGAAATGGAAAGATGGTGGGCCGAGAAGGCACAGATGGACCTCAAAACGATTGAGGATTCTTTCGAGGAGTATTACGGCAAATACAAATTCGAAACTCATGCTCAAATCGCCTCAGACTACCCTGAATGGCCTACCATATTCGTGCAGATGAAAGCCGCGCTCGAACGTCACTGTAATCACCTTGCGGAGGTGATCAAGGTGTGCGATGGGGCCGGACTTTCAAATCTCGTGCGAGATGAGCTAACGCAGCTAGTTCTAGTGCCGTCCCTCGGAAACCCTTTCAGCTACCGAACGACCATCCCAGGTGCACGTCACGTCTATCCTTTCGCACAGGAGGAGACGTTGACTCTGGTACACGTACAGGTTCAGGCGGAACTTCGTATAGACCGGAAGCCGAAGCATGGATATATGAGGTTTCAGTGCAAGCGCATTGACGGACAATCCGTTGAATGTCAATGGGGCATAAGGTTCGCATTTCCTTCAACGCACTTCTGGCGTAACCCGCCGCCACCAGGCTCTGACGGGTTCAGCAACCCGGCTACAGTCGATGTTGTGTCACGTCAGACATTTTCATTCGACGACATTTGTAGGCTTCTCGGCAAGGAACCTTCGCCAACAACGATCAGGCCCCCTGAGTACGTCAACGAAGAGACTACTTTCGAAGGGAAAAGCAAGATGGCGAACTCGGGCTCCTTCTCAGGCTGTACCTATCCGATCATGGGTCATACAGGTCTCGAGGAATCTACGCGTACTGGCAACAAGAAAGTTGACTCCAGTGACTATGGTTCTATAGAGAACAGTATTGCAAATCGTCAACGTTCTTACCTGCAGGTGAAATGTGATTCAGCCCTTGGTGGTCAGACTCCTCCCACTGTCGAAGCAAAGACCGATGACGGTAAACAGACCGTATGGGGTCAACTCACCGGGGCATTGTCTAACGCCACAAGTTACCCTTTCTCATGTTTCACGGGTGACGAAAGAGGACAGGACGAGAAGAGCGAGTATCAAATCACGCTCTGACGGAACTGCCAGGTCATCAGAGCGGAATGCAAATTATAAGCACCTACTTCAATCATCAACGCTTCACTACTTTTCCTCATGTTGTCATCACTTTTTCGTTTTCTGTTGGAGATCGTTATTCACTTACGCATTTGTGACATATGTATTGGACTCGGACGTCAGATCTTTCTCTGTTTCTCTTCGCGCTCTTTCTCGTTGTACGTATACGGTGATTGTTTATAAACTGGTATCTTGTCCCAGGTTTCACGTTAGGTCTATAGGTATTGACATGAGGATAGATGATGCTTGACAAACGACCATCATCATGGTGCTTCCGCCTCGCAACTGACTCTCATCTCGCTCCCTTCCTATATAGTCTCTGAGATCCCGACGAGACAGCGACAGCCGAAATGGAAAGCACGCATGTGGCTACGTCGAAAAGACTCAATCACGCAGCGGAATGCGCTCATATGAGACTTTCGGACTTTACGCAAGCACGAACCAGTGAAGGTGAAAAGGGATGGTGGTATTCGGATAGCGAACTCACAGTGCTCACCTACGACTCGTTCTCGTACACGGAGATTTGATGCACACCGACCCATTATTGCCTGTTGGAGGTCTTGCGTTACCAAGTCTGTATGAGCGATGAGATGTCTAGAGAAGGAAATTAAGCAAACAGCGACCTACTTTGTGTTCTTTTCCCTCTCGCTTGAGAAAAGCCGCGACCGGTACACAATCCAAGTCCGAGTTAGACCAGTCACGCAGCGCCGTTTCCATCAATATCACGGTCTCGCATAAAATTTATATCGTCTCCTCTCGTACCAGTCCGCAGGTGGAGCTGAGAGCGGCAAAGGTTGCGTAGCTGTCGTCCGCGAGGAGTAATTCCGCAACGAGAACGAGCAGCTCGAGGGGTAGGACGGCTTGTACCTGGAATCCGGAGGCCGGAAGTGAGCTTTCTGAGACCCCGGAGGTTGTGCAAAATATGCCATGACATACTGCTGCCACCTCTTCCCTCTCCGTGTACGTCCCGTCACTGTTCCTCTTCCACATATATTCGACTTCCTGCCGCTTCACCAGATCCTGAACATCGTTCTCCGTCCCTTCGGTCCGTTCCGTAACCCTGTGTTCATGCTCCTGCATAGGAGTGGGCACCGATTCCTAGGTAGAGTCATGGATAAAGGATATACTGTAGAACTGCCCTTGCAACATAATAATAGTTTGAACAAAGTAGAGGTCGTTGTTGAAGCAGTCAATGCGGAACCAAAACAAGCTCGATCGTTCAATTGATGGGATAACTTCAGGGCAAAGGTGACAAAGTTGATTCCTGATTCCTGATACTTCACCTCGACGCACCCCACTTGTCCATCCAGCCGCTACCCTCCTCACCTCATCATATCATCAGGAAAACCATACGCATTTGCGTCGCCGCTCGAACACATGTCGCGCAAGTGGCGCAGAGGAGCGAACTTTCTGGAGCTCCTTCTTTCTTGGACAAATCCAGCAATCACGACCGTTCAAGTTGGCAACAATGCTTGGGTATCACTTGGCTACCGCAATTATGACGGTCGGTATGTGTGTTGGAGAACAAGGTCACGAAGATGATTTGAGACGAGGAGGAATGGAGCAAGTTTCGCGTTTCTTGAACGAGCGCGCGATGTCGGATTATCCTGGTTGCCTGGCATTTTGTGCTGGTGAGTCAACGCTCTTCTGTTTATCAGGAACGCAAATCAGTATGCGCTGGAAGAGTGTTAGAAGAGGACTGTGCAAAAGTAAATGCGGGTCGAATACGGCGTGGGGACAGGCAGAGGCTGGCGAGGGACGAGGAAAGGGATACGCAGAGTCCGTCGCGAGGCATATCTACCTTGCATCTCCCGGTCACCAGCATGATCGACCTTCGATAATTCCCAACAACAGATATACGACCACCACCGACACCCAGCTCTAGAGCTTGAGTCGAGACGCTCGAGAGACGTGAACAAGCAAGAGTAAGATTCGACCGGTAGAGGATGGTATGACGAGCCCAAATGGCGGAATCACATCCGTGAGTAACGGTTCGAACCCGCTGTCACTGACGCCCTTCCTTCTAGGGAGCTCAAACCTCTATGAACGGGAAGAGGACTGGAGAGTTGGTGCGGGAAACATGGAGGCGGCGAAAGTGACGTGATTGGCGCAAGAGGAATGAAGTGTGCGATGGCAGTTCGAGGGATCGTCGACCAGCATCTTCAGCTTGACGGAGCTCCGACAATACGTAACGACAAGAATACGCTGCTGTCCGATAGCGGAATATGCGCATATGCACCATACATGATTACCATTATACGATTGTCGCAAAACATCGCACGTTTCATGTCATTGCGGACTGTGAATCCCAGCCTGGATTCTGCTTCCCCTCACTCTCCACATCTTCATCCGCCCGAGTGGCACACCACACCAAACTCGGCAACTTGTGCATGGTTATGCGGCTCTGGTGCATCGTGTGCATGGTCATCTATCTGTCCAAACACTACTCAACGAGGGTCGAGATTGCACCTTGATCAAAACCGGGGTGAGAACACCGGATCCGAATCCTGCAGTCGCGACATATCGTAAAGCAAAGTCTCGGAAACCGTCTCGGCTCAAAACTGCAACTTGGATCAAGTCACTCGCTCGCGAGGACCTGCCAAGAGACTGCGGGATCCATTTCGCCGACGGATCGAACGATCGGCACCACCTGGACCGGTCGTTCATGGTTATGCTTGTGAGTATTGCCTGAAACTCCTGAAAGCTGAACCCATGTTCTGCTTGAATTTTATTTGTGTCGTTAGTAAACCCTCGCGTCACCACCGCTTTCTTTGACGTTCATCCAGTCTTTCGAAAGGAGCGCTGTGATCTCAGGTTCTCTATCGATACCACAACAACTTGGCGGGAAAAGTCTCCCCCAATCTACCGCGTACCAGCGCAATGCAAGGAGGAGCTGTATATGGCAGAACAGTATGGCAGGTGCAACAATCTGTCAACAAAGCTTGACGTCGCTCACGATTCCTCACAACTTTACCGATGGAAAGAGCCATCAGTATCGGTCTGTTGTCGTTGCTCCTCGCTGGTTTGCTGTTTAGAATGGAAGTTGGTTGGAATGGTATGATGCGGAGGTGTGGTGAGGACCGGGTGCGATTTGGGCACGAAGTACAGAGTTCCGGCGGGATCCTCCTACCGCTCGTTTTCTTTGACATCTGTTCGTCGGACGTGCAGCTACCACGGATGTATTGTTGAATAGTACATACAGTATGAAATCGCATACAGGGTCATCCCAACGGAATCATTCGAGCGTCTTCGTTGACGCTGACGTCCCATAGATCTCCACAGCAGTCCAATCGAGACGCGGAACCGTTGCGGTCACACCAATACTATCATTCCCAGTCGTCTTCTTCGTCCTCTTCAAAAGAATCGGATAGCGAGAGATCGGTTTGTCGGTAAAGAATGGTTCCGTCGTTGTGCGACAGAGCAAACGTGACACCTGCGCCAGCGCTCAGCGTCACAGCCAGTCGCAACGATACATCGTGAGGATGCACAGCAAAAAAGTCGTGTACGACATTGATCTCCAGCAAGCTGTAAGGGTCCTCCTCATTTGGGATATTATCGATCCAGTAGCAGACGGTTTCCTTGACACAAGACCAATTTTCGATGTAAACGGTGATGAGAGCAGGGATGATTTCCACTATCGAATCCATGGACACTTTGCATTTCAAAAGAGATAGCTTTGGTTGCACGCTTGGAAAACGAAGTAAAGGATCCCCAAACTAGTATACAGACGTGAGTAATTGGAACTTGAAGAGGAAATATGTCCACTTACCGAGTCGATAAAAATGTCCAATAGGCTTATATTTCCGAGCAAGAGTATTCGCGGCTGAATTTGCTCGTAGTCGTAGACTGAATCGAATTCTGGAAACCTTTTGAGGAGATATTGCATCGTCTCCTGCATCTCTTCTCTCGAACCCTCCGCGTTGACAAATTTCAAAGTCGCATCGTCTGAGAAAGTCCACCACTCGGGTTCAGCCACTGGATCCTCATTCCGGATAACAATTCGGCCCAAGGTGAGTACCTCCAATCGCTCTATTTCCACAACCATCGGATATGGCCTGAGAAGCTGGCCATCTCGTGTCCTTCTCTCCAAAGATAACCTGACGAGATGCTCTAATGTCGAGCTGAATACTGTAGCGGAGATGATAGCGGAGGTCGTGGGGAAGAACAGTCGTTGGGCCCTATAGATATCCGGGTAAGCCACCCTATCGCAATAGATCTCCACGGCGAGGTTTGATAAGTGAGCGGGGATCAGGCGACGGCAGTTCTTATCGACGATCATGTATCTTCGAACATGTAAAGTGAGGTCAGCCAAATGATCGCCAGGAGGGATCAGTATGCAAACAGATCCAATTACCTGATGTATCGTCGATGCTCCGCTAGAAATTCCCGGATCAGATAGGAGCCGTTTGCAGTCTTCGCGATCGTCAAGTCCCCTTCAAGCAAAATAACCGTTTCGCAAAGCACACACATCATCTCCGTTCGAACTGCATGACAGGTAGCACTAAGATCCGCAAGTGTTCCATAGTCGTCGCTTCCGGCCAAAAATTCACCGACTGCGACCAGGAGTTCGAGAGGAAGGACAGGAGGTCCCTAAAGGGAAAGGAATTATAGCAATTGCCATGATCAGTAGATGCCTTCATGGCCGACGACGCCGATCCTGATTATGATAGGAGAAATTTAAGACATACGAATAATGCCGTTCCCATGTCCACCTTCTCCGCTATGACAATATTCAAGTCAATCTGCAGCTTTCGTTTAGACTCTCTCGACTCCTCCAATTCTTTTTCGAGCGTCTTGATTTTACCAGCGCTTCGTCTCTCGGCCAATGCCACTGCTAGCTCCAGATCGCGTTGATCCCGCTTGGACGACATCTTGGACGTAGAAAAGATGTGTAGTGCGTTGATGAGAGAAGAGACTTTACGATGTAGCAGGAGGTGGTGTTGATGCAGGTTGTTGTGACTGTCGATCAATGTCAAGTCGTTTTGCTCGTGGGTGAGGGTGCAGATGAAGATTGCAGCGGTATGTCCTGCGAGAACCTGCTGAATCTGAACATATACCTGGTTGAAATCGTGGCAGTGGCATGTTCTGTGTTCTGGAACTCACTCGAAGGTAAGGGAACAATAACGAGGTCTTGATGGTGACGGCGATGTGCTTCAGTCCAGCTATCCCTGTGCTATGCTGTGATGTTTCGAGAAACTGAGATCTGTTTCAGAATGAAGTATGGCATGAACGACGTATATGCTCTAATAAACTTCAATGAAAATTTCGATGTTGGCCCGAACGCTTCCCGCTTCCCGCTGGTCGTAGGACCCTGAAACGCGGAAACGCGACTGAGATTCTTGCTCGCTTGTTCAGTTGCTGATTTTCTCCATGTAATCACATCACAAAGAACGGATGCCTAGAATGCCTAGATGAGAAGTATCTGGTGTCGTACCATCATCGCAGTCCCGAGGAAACCTCATGTCCAAGAAGATTCAAATGGGCACAAACGTATGCTCTGTTTTCACAACCGGTGAATTCAAATCCGGTTCTCGTGAATATTACAAATGCTCAGCGGACCTCAAAAGCGTTTCCACGAGCAGTTCGATGCCTCTCCATCCCGAACGCATCTTCTCCAACTCCACCGTAAACCCTACATCACGGTTGTCGCGAAGATCCGTAGAAGCCGCGCTTACCGTGAGGTAATATATTACTTCCTTCCTACCAGACTCCGCGTCTCTCGGCTCAGCGATCTCGATTTCCAGCGGCATTTTCCTTTCCTCGACCCCCTTGCGAGCTCGGAAAAACCCCTGCCAATGCTTACCGTACAGATCCGCAAGATGGGGGATACTGCGTTTTAGATGCGAAACTGTCAGAAGGCCGCGACTTTTCACCTCGGCTCGAACGACCATGTCATGCCGGTTCGGCAATAGATATTTGAACTAAGGGTGGAGAAACAAGTTGGCGGGACACGGATGATGTCACTGAGGAAAAGATACCCACAGATTCGATCAACACATCGTATACCATGCCGTCGCATTTCGGCAGTCCAACTACCAACGTTCGACATGGCATATCTCGGTTTCCCTTGTACTCCTTGACCTGATCTGATGACGGAATCCAGCGGTACAAACACATCATCGTGTCACGCAGTCCCTCTGCAGCATTGCGGTGCTCGAACACGAACTTCATTCCGAGACTGACATGGCTAAAAGGTGTCGTAGACATCTCGGCAGGGGAAAAGTCATTCATTATCCTCCCATGCTGGGTGACGGTCACAATGGGGATCTTCTTGATCGGCTGCAAAGGTGTCGCGGTATCATCTGACTCCGAAGTGCGGATGACAGGTATCTTCATCAATTCATTCAACGTAGACATGCATACTGTGCCGGAGATGCGTAGTTGGCTGGAAGAGTCTTGATGTATTCGCAAGTCGATGGAGCGATTTGGGAAGAGCTTAACTATCGACGAGCGGACGGAGTCTGAACGTGCAACCAGGTGTCTATCGTATTAAAGCAGGTGAGACGGGAGAAGCATGAATGGGCCGACAACGTAGGTACGTACCTTGTATGCCTACCCTTCTTCTTGAGTAACTGATATACATCAGATACTTCGATGTACTTTGACATGTACTCCGGAGAATCGAAGACTACCGTCTCCAGCAGAATCGGAATCACGATCTGTCGAATGCCAAAGCACATCGCGCTAAGGCTTGCAAGCGTATTGTACGCATTTGCTCCAGCGAGATGCTCGGCAATGGTAAGAAGGAGCTCGGCAGGTAACCGAGGGGATAACTGTAATCGGTTGAATTGGGTTAGAGACCTCGGTTTCTGACAACATGCACCTGCAGGGCTATGAAGACTTACTATTTCAGATGTCGCAATGTTCACCTCCTTCTGAGCTACGGTTACGCTTGCCTTCCGCGGCGAGGAGACGCCAAGGGTTTCAAATCGGATCGCCATAGGTGGAAGCTCGTTCTCCGTCTCTAGTACCTCTCCTTCCCCTGCGCTCAGACATTGACCGTCAGTCTCTAGGCCTGCAAAGTCTGGTGCACGGATGTCTGCTATTTCGTAGGTCGCGAGGTCGCGGTTAAGTGGGTCTGTAGGTGAGAGGGCCATTAGATTGGCAGCTGAATCTCGTCCCTGGACATCGCAAGGATCGAGCGAGTGTGAACTTCGACTCACAGTCATTGACAATAGGATACGTTTATAACATCCTTGCCACCTGAAGAGAAGCTGTCTTCTACCTGGCCCCTTTACCTATTCGGAGTCGCGTCCTTCCCTTGTATTGGACCTCAGGGAAGAGCTTCCGCAATGCCCTTTGTTCAATGTAGAAACTGTCAACCAGAGTGAAACTTGATTAGCCGCTAAGCCGTAGAATTGCGTGACAGCGTGATTACCGCGAGACCTACCTGCGCCTGAATCTCATCGTCTACACCGCGCTCAACAACCACTCTTGCGCACCCTGCAACGAGTACTTGAGCTATGTAAAGTCGAATCGAAGGCTCGGGTCTCCGGGAAGGGCTTGTTGTCGGCCGATACGGTATGAGCTGCAGCGACCACCGGATATGTCAGTCAAACGTCGTTGACCATATGATAATCACCTTGTAACACTGATGTGGGCTCTTATCGTATAGAGTGGGACTTGCAGCGATAATCGGATCGGACGATATTATGTCGGAGAGTTGTCGATACATTGCTTCGTTGAGGCTGCTTCAATTCCATCTCGACCTTCAGTCGCCCACCTTACAATGTTGCTGCCGATATCCAGCTCCTCCCTGTCACTCCATCGTCTTTCGTGACAAGGCCAACTAGTAGCCGACCGGTGAAGTGGCCATTCATCGAGCTGTTTACGTATCTGTCATTTCAAAGCGAAAACAAGGAGAGTTTAAAGCTACGTCAGTATTTTAACTGTGTGACGGGTTTCGGTCCGACGGTCGCCGCGGCAATCCTGGCGATGGTGGACCCCGACCAGGTTGATCGGTGCCAAAGCGCTTGCGAGGAGATTTGAGCTGAGCTTTCCTTCGTGAAGCCGTCGCGTAGGCCTATTCGCTGTGATTTTACTGTGAGGTTTCAATTTTCAAATTATAAGCCACATCGGTAAGACGGGTAGATAACTCGGTCGGTAGCTGAAGGAGCTGTTGAAGAGCTTGTTGAGGTGTTGGAGCTCGTGTGAGTCTGAGACCTTTACAAGATGCACAAGACGACTACACCACTACTACTACACCGCCTTCCTAAAAAAGCCACGAGATCTAGGGCAGCATCTAAACGATCGGGTGGTGGCTTGACCGAACATGATCGTATGGGTGGGTACCTAGGGTGGATACGTATCAAGGTGTAGTAGCTGGTGTAGTAGCGTGTGTGGTACAGTGCAACTGGATCTGCTGTCTCTTAGCAGCTGTATTTGCTCTGCTGAAATTGCGGCGGGGAAACTCGCTGGAATCTGCCAAGGCCCCACCCGAGCTTCCGAGACGGAATTACACCGATTTCGTAACATCCCGGTGGAGCTCCTGGAGTCCAGCACTGGTATTTTACCTGAATCGAAGGGCCGAGTGTGTGAGGGCAGCTGTAAGGGCTCTGGAAGTGGAGAAAATGTATACTGATAGCTATAGATGCATCATGCCGTCTCCACCGGCTGCAACAACAAACTTTCCCGCTGGAGCACCGCTCCCACAACAGTTACAGTCGTTCGAGCGGATGAGCTTCCCCATTGCTCTCCTCGTTCAAGTGATAGTGGTCAGTAGGCGGACATCATATCTGGTAAAAACAAAAATGGTTTTGTCACGACAAGTGACACGATTGCCGGCCCGATGCTATTTGCAATGCCGGTCCTTGCCCAGTGCCTGTCACTGTATACCCTAGCCGACGACGACCGCAGAGCTGTATGTAGCGAGTGACACATTTCATGCTCCATGCTTCTACTGTACGTCACGATTCCTGCGACCAGCTGATGCAACCCTGTGCGGCCCGCTGGTGCACTACAGAAAAGCTACAGTACTATAGCGATCGACCTTTGACCTGACTCAAGCCAGTTCTCACGCCACTGTTCTTGCGGCACCGACAACAGCTCCGACGACCTTGCCAGCAGCCTTGCCCGAAGTCCGGCGGCACTGAAAGAACGGTCAGCTCGATAGTCTGTACTCGGTCCTTCCATCTGTGCTTCCAAGCAGATAAGCAAGCTTTCCTGTGGGTAGCCCCCTGGTCTCTGGGTGTTTAGTGAAAACACGCTGTATGAACTGGCATAACTCTCAATGAATCTGCAGGCTGATCGGCCAGCTGATCTACGGTTTGTAGTCTCTCAGCGAGCCATGTGACAATAACATAAACTTTCATCAACACAACAATACGACTGAAACAATGCGCCGATCAATCGATAGCCCAATGGATGCGCCAATATCACTTCATCGCGCACACTAGCCAGTGCAGTGTTAGGAACCTGTCGTTTGTTGCTATTCCTTCAAAGGAACCGATCCGCCAGCTACCCTTCCGATTCGCGATCTGATGGTAGACGATGGTTAAGACAGACCCATACTGCAATACCACTCAACCAGCAACAAATTGGCTCGTGCCTGCACGGACGTGTATCGTGGACCGCCATGCAGCCTCGCCCACCGCCTCGCGGGTCGCCAAGACGAGCCCAAGGTGCAGCCCAGATGAGCACAACCGCCCTTCGACGCAGTCACACTCGCGCACGCCATGATGAACCATTCCTACCCGATCTTGCAATAACCTTTCATCTATTCCAATACGGTTCGGAAACGGCAGATTTCGAAAGGACGGAGCAGGAGGAACACAAAGGCGATTTGCCTGGACCAGGGAGGGAACGGCAGAAGAGGACCACCTCAGGTGTGTTTCACCACTTTGTTGACTTGTTGTTCAACTTTCCCAAAGACGAGCGAGTCATTCCTTCCCCAACGATGTGGAAAGCGATACCTGTCCCGCTGGACAAGTATATAATACGCTTCCTCATCGTCCAACTTTCCCAATCTCTCCATCATCCTTCAACCCATTCACCACCGCACGATTTTCCACACTCCTTTCCATTCCCGGCAACATCTCCCTTATAATTCGCCTCCGATAATCCAACTTTCACAAACCATCGCCAACAATGCACGCCAAATTCTCTGTCATGGGTTCTCTCGCATGCCTACTCACCGTGTTCACCTCGTTTGACACCATCATGGCCTTGCCCACGTCTACCAGTAACATCCTCAACTCTCGATCCAGCGATCTTCGAAGTTTGAGCAAGCGACAGTCGGTGGTCGCAGGTACTGTTTGTGCTACGGTTCCGATTGTGGTCAATGTTGCGTTGGTTCCATACGTACGTCGTCTTGCGCTTCCACTACCTCAAGTCTTTCATGTTGATTCCTCGCAACGCTTTGTAGACTTTGATCAACGGTATCTGTTTGTGCACTGAAGCCGGAGTACTCGTAAGCCTTTTGATCGATATGCAAATACCTTGGCACATCCAACTGACTACACATACCACTCGGAGTAGACACCCGACTCGGTCGCAACACTCGACACTCAAATTGTTGCCGGTGATAGCGTCGTTGGAGGTACCATCGACACTGTTGCAACCCTCGTCGGCGGTCTTGCAAACTTGTTGGGTCTTGCCAGAACTTCAGGGCAGAATGGCGTAAGTCCTTGTCTTGCTCCTGATAATGCTCGACGCAGAGAGTGCAGTCCTGAATGGGTTTTCCGTTGTGTGCTCAACAGGTGAACGATACTCCGGCTACTTGCGCCTACCCTGCCAACTCTTCTCCCGTCTGCCCCGGAACTGCCGGCTCAAGCACCCTTCCTGGCACTACTTGTGCATTCAGTAAGTACTCGATCGTTGACGCTTCATCTGTCTGCCGACGACTCACCTTCGTGTCCTACCCACACAGCCTGTGACGCGACCTACCAACAATGCGGCTCATCTTTCTGCATCGCCTCGACGCAAACCTGCGTCTCTGGTATCCCCGCACGACGAGCCCTCACACCTGCCACCCTCGCCGGTGCCCTTGTCTCTGGTGACGCACTATGCCCCTCCGGTCTCACCGCTTGCTACTTGGCGGACTACGCATCGCTCTCCAAGGGTCGACCGGTCAGCTGGGACTGTATCGACCCGGCAACAAACATTGAAAGCTGTGGTGGTTGTTTGTGGCCAGTTGCTGGTCAGGGTGCCCGTGGAGAAGACTGCACGGCTGCTGAGGGTGTCGACCATGTTTCCGTAAGTCACTGACTCCTATCATGTCGAAATGTATCAAATGCTGATCGGTGCGCTTGCTGGTCGTAGTGCAACCAAGGTACCTGCGAAGCATCGAGCTGCATGCGAGGATACAAGCTCAACGGTACCGAGTGCGCTTTGGACGCTGTCAAGAGCTTCTGGCGAGCAATTTGAGGCGTCTTATACACTTAACGAAACATACACGACGGATCGAAAATAGAGGATGGTTCGCTTCCTTTCGGCGTTGCAGGCCGACCTGAACGAGGAAGGATACGCAGACAGACGCTGGATCCTGATGATGTAACGAATAGGTAGATACCCGCAGCTAGATACCCCGGATTGATAGACGTCTTTGTGATGTGACAATGGACAATATATTTCATTCCATTAGGTCTTCTTTTGATCTGCACCGGTTTTTTGTCAAGACTCACTGATTCATATCAAATTTCCATCTGCGCTGGCTTATGACAGCGGCGAAGAATGTATAAACGATCATTTGAGCTTAAACCCAGATGAGCTCATCCCGCGTGCACCCCCGTTGGGGATCTGCATCCCGGGTTGAAGGCTTGTGCTGGATGTCATCTAATGTCGCACCCAAGTCAGCTCTCTTTACGATGAACCGAACCTTTCAACACTGCACTTACCTGCTCGCTCCCAACATGTCAAGTATTCCAGAGAACGCCTCAGACCGGAAAGGACGACGCGCAATGCTTTTCTACGCTGTATTTCATTCCTATCATGTCCAGCTTGGCGATGAGCCGGTATTCAACAGTCTTTCATAAGCTCACAGACGAAGGATAGAGGTACATTATAAACATATCGCTTGATCACTTTCTTTGCCGTATCGTTTGATCCGGTATACAACTCGCAATCCTGTGCGCAAGTCAAGTCAGCGTCTGGTCTCCATCGAATAGAAGCCAACGACTCACGTTAATTCACCTCACCCATCTGCAAGTCAAGCACCTACCAAAACCTAGCGCTCTGATCATCCAGCTTATCCGTCTTTTTACGCACGAAACCTTGCATCAGCTGTTTCCCACTGCTCCCTGACTGTGTCCTACAGCATCTCCACCGAATCATCAAGCAAGGCTGCCACCATCAAAACACCACGACAGACTGCCCACGCTAGGACAGCTAATCCTGATTTCGCAGCCCCGGGCGTTATCCGAGAAAAGATGAGGAAGACACCCAAAGCGACTACCTGTAATCGTGGAGCGCTTAACAACCGGCTCGGCTCGTAAGTTGAGCTGTTCGCGGACGGGATCGATCCTGATCGATGCGGGCGGGGTTTCAGGGCACGTCTGGTACCGACTTGACGAATAGTGTTCCGCAAAGGGGAGTTGACGCAACAACGCTTGTATTTTCAGACCTGCACTTTATGCATTATTGTTCTGCTGGTGCACGGGCATGTCGGTCAGCGGACGAGTGTCACCAAAGAAGGAAGGAAAAGAAAGAGACGTACGCGAGACCCACGACTGATGCTGCCGCCCGACACTGATTGATACCAGCCTTGACGTCGGAGAGCGTTGGTGAATCGAAAGAAAGAATTGCAAAGGGGTGGAAAGACGAATTGTCCAAGTTGTGGGCCGGCCGTATCATGCCGTGAACAGGAAAATAGAGAAAAGACTAGACTATACATGCATACTTACTTGCTACCTCGATCGTTTCCCGTGGTGACTCCGTATCTACTTCCCGCGTTTTTCCCCTATCTCACTTCGGCAACTACGTCGACCATTTCGGCCGGCCGTCCTCAAACTTTGAAACTCTCATTTCCTAGCTAGTAGGCTTCAACGACCATCCATATCCGGTCCGGACAAAACGTACCCCAACTCGGGCTCGGAACGGACATTGGCAGAGCTATTATTGGCAGTCGTACCCTACTGGACATCAGATGGCGCATCAACAATGTCCGGAGGTGGTGGTGGTGGTGGTGGTGGTGATGGTCCACGACCGATTTGCTGGTCAGCATGAGCAAGGCCTGTTAGGTGAGTCTTCCCTCTGTTACATCGTATGCAACGCATCACAGCTCACCGTGATCCATGTCTTGAAGAGACGATGACCCCTTTGCCCATTGAGCATCAGGTGCCCATACGATCCTTTAATCATCCTACTCTAAATATACAAGCCTTGCATCATCAGCCCCCCGCCTGCTTTGCAGATCTCGCACGACGGAATACCCCACCACGTTGGGAAACAAGAACACAACACCGCTCTCAGAATTCAGCGTCCCGTCCAGCGGCTGGTCCAAATCGAACAAGCCAACCCACGGTTTGCCAATCCTTTTACCCCACAAACTTCTGCGTCATCGTGCCGATCTTTTCGCAGGAACTCACCATCTCGGGGCACTGGCTGCGTTGGAACACTGCCCTACAAATCAATTCGTGAGGAGATCAGGCCGATGCTTATGGAGACGGTGGTACTGGATTCTGACAAGACGGGCCAGGACGTCTGAAGATGGGTTTTTTCCAAACGGCGATGTAGTTGGTCAACGAGTGGAGGCGGCATGTCAGGTGAGTTCTTCCTCTGTTACACCCGTCGCTCTCACCGTCTGCGATCATATAACTATCTGATGCGGACCACAGACCGTCTCAGAAGTCACATCACCTCGTGCGAGCAAATCGGCAATCTTTCGATCGACGAGGGGGCTCGTGTTGGCGGTTTTCGTGCTTTTCCCGGATTTGCTCGTTGTGAATCGTCGAAAATCCCCAACCCACTCGACCAAATAGGGGCAAGGCACGGAAACACGACACGAATACAATGTATGTGTCCTGGGGGGCAAGTTACCGCATCTATACTCCACCCAAGCACCCAGGCATGCCGCTAGAATGGACCAATCAATCAAAGTGGCAACTATCCGCACCCGCCCAGCCAAATCGGCTTGAACAGATCATTATCGGAGGAGAAGGGCCAGGCTGGCTGCTGCCGGGGGACCAAAGGCACCGAAAACTCGCGTTCCCTGATTCCGCAAGACGATCCACTTGCGAAGATTATCTTGCAACATTGACAACCCCCTATGCACCCGGACATTTTTTGCGGAACGCTGAAACAGATCTTTAATATGTCGGGCCCCTCGAGGACCACCCAAGGACGTGTCAAGCAGGGGGAAAAGGTTGCCTCAACCTGGATGTCGGAAAAGTCAAGATGGAGGTTGGATGGCGATATCGCGTTGGGTAGGGGGACCGTCGGGTATCCCAATCGTACGTCTTTCTTCTCCTCTACACTGCCTTCCAAAGTCTGATCATTCTGCTTCCTCTGATCGTCCAGCTCGAACCCTACGTTGACGCTACACTCGCTTCTAGGCGTGCAAGTCAAAGTACCTAGCGACAAGACAGGTACGTCGGGTGGTATGATAGATGTGGCTACCACGGCTCGGAGAAAGTGCCAGAGGGTATGACCGATTCTCGCTCGTGCGGGACAACGAACCGAACCGATGGGGCTTTTATCCTTCAACGTCGCGCCACCCGCTTCAATCATACGGAACGGCCAAGACACACAGTGGTGCGCGCACGCTTGGAGGACGGGAACCAAAGTATTTCGGTACAAAGTTTGGGTCCGCCGTAGGATGAGGATGGGAGACGGCGAGTTGCTTCCATTTGCAGGAACACTTCGGATGTGCGCCCGCCGAGGGAAAGCAAGGTCAAGGCTGGCTGAATTGGCGTGGCGGAGGGTTTGTAGTTGTTTGAATAGGGATGATTGTTTATGACATTTCTTTCTACACAGTGCGATAGTTACGGACTGCTCCGCGAGGTCACTCGTTGATCCCCCGTGTGAGGGTCGTAGAGGTATTGTGCGAAAGGTCAGTCATCTCATCGGACGGATCAGTAGAGTGTACTACGCTTTAAGGCTGCAGTCGCTCCTATCCAGCCTATTGTCACTCGTAGGTCGACACTAGTAAGAAAATTTGAAGACCCAAACAATCCGCCATCGCCAATACGACATACAACATCGCAAATTCTCCCAAGTACAGTACAATTGTCCCGTGTCATCTCACAAAGGACGCCAGGTTCCTCAGAGCCGAATCTACAATCCAACACGAGCCTTTGCGTGCTTCACCGTCTTTTCCAAGCGCGTCTTCAAATTCCGCAACTCTTCCTGGTGAGCCTCGGTCTCTGGATCGCTCTCCGCCAACTTGCAGGCAACGTCTTGAAAGTCGTGCAGTCTGACAAACGTACGTTTTGCGTTCATACACCTACCCAGCGTAGCAGTCGCATCCATGACCGGGTCTTGCACGTGGTCTCCTTTCGGGCATTCGCTGGCAAGCAAGTTGATCTCAGCGTCGACATGCCCGCTCATAAAGTCTAGAGCGGCACGCCATTGTTCCGGATTTTCGAGGGGGAATAATCTACCGCAAGGGTTGATGGTGATCGATCGCACGATCCCTCGGGAGAGATCTGGGGTACATCGCCTTTGGAAGAGGGAACGTTGTTGGATGATGCCATTGCGGTAGGTGTAGTGCGCTTCCTAGTCGCGAATGCTCGAGGTTCAAAGTGCTGATATTCAGTGAAGCGTGGTGAAGGAAGAGGGTATCTATATTCCATTTTTCAAAGGGAGTAGACAAAAACTGGCCAGGGTCTTGATACTAAGCTGACTCCCTGCCTTTGGTCGTTTCCACCAGGTTCTGAATAGGATTAAAATACAAAGGAACACAAAGACAAGCAAATCGCTGTCGTATCACGGACGTCGCAATTCTGAGGACCATCGCCCGAAATACTAGACAAGTGTTTCGCCTGCGGTTGACCGACGAATCAGAAAGGCAGATTAGGTTAAACGGCCGAAGAGGACGGGGGAAAACAACGCTTGTCATACAACCAGCTTTCAGTCTGACAACGCACGGACGAACAAGTACAACACTTCAAACGCAGTATTAATGCATACACCACTGCAAATTCACTTTCTCATCATGAACCACTGTGACATTGTCGAAGTCTCTGCGCAATCAGGCCTGTTTCTCTACCCGAGCCTTCGCTTCCCTGGCACGAGCCTTCCTTTTTCCTGGCGCGAGCCTTGGCGTCCTCCACCTCTTTCCCTAGTCGTTCGCGCATTTTCCTCAACTCCTTCCGATGTGCCTCACTCTCCGAATCACTCCTGGCCAATTTTTCCGCAATGTCTTCAAAGTCTGCCAATTTCTTGAACGTATTGTTCGCCAGCTCACAAATCCTCGAGGTCCTAGCCGTGTCCATCACGATTCCAATCGGGTTACCACCGGGACATCTTCCCCAAAGCTGGTTAATGTTTCCCTCTGCGTCTGTGGAGGAAGTCGAGAGCGTCTCGCCATTCTTGCGATGTCCTGAGAGGGAAGGGCGAATGCTGCCCACAGAGGGTGATAGAAGGGACGGGCGTTTCGAGAGACATACCGTTGATGGGAGTGGGGTCGTTGTCGAACAAACTTATTGCGATTAATGTATAAGCTTCTAGTTTCGCTTCAAGTGCTCCGATGTCGCCGAAGTGTTCAACTATTGCTGTGGACGAAGTGCGTTTCTCAACCACATGGTGTTGAGTGGATACACCCTGCTCACTCTTATATAGCTAATATAATTATGCCCCCCCCCCCTTTTCTCACTTTTCAACCCGATTGTAGAAAGGATCCAGGTAGAAAGGAGTAGGTCTTGTGGGTCCAGAACGTCTCGAAAGAAGCAAGGCAGGTCATATGTCCAGGATGCGCTAGTTCGAGATGCCCCAGACCCAAAAGAACAAGAATACCGAACTTGGACGCAACTCAAACCTCTGCTGCGCCAGCATTCCGGTACAATATCGCATTCGCTATACATTCCCCCTGTATCGTATACAATCACAATCTCGACACTCTCACTCGATTCTTTGCATCCCTTACAGCCTTGTTCAAACGCAGTTCCATATCCTTCAACTCTGCCTGATAAGCCTCCGCCGTGGTATCACCGCTGTCCAAGGGGTTTGTAACATCCCTAAACTCCTTCAACATTTCAAACGTGGCGTCTTCCCACTCACATGCATCCAGCGTCGCATCAGCATCCATCACTGGGTAAATCAAGAGATTGCTGCCTCGACATTTCGCCTTTCCGAACAGTCTCTCGATGCTTCTGTTGACGCACTCGGTGATACGGTCCAGAGCGCTTCGCCACTGGTTCAATGTTGCCACGGGAAAGGGTGGCCGGTCGTGGCAGATCACAATGCAAGGGATAACAGCTGGCTTTACAGTTCCTTGCATACTTTGACTCGGCCCGTTGTTCCTGCATGAAGCGCTTGACGATACCATTATACGGCGTGTGATGATGTCTAAGTGTGTTTGTGTCATGATATCAACCTGACAGTTTCGCACTGCAGAGGCGACTCAACAGTATCTTCGTCGCATCGAGACCGAGACGGACAATATACCTGCTGATGATCGCCTCATAATCCATTTTCCACCCTGAATCCAAAAGGGGCAGAGAACAAAGGAAGTACAAGGATGTGATTCCAACCGAACTACTTGCGCTATACCTTTTCCAGCGTAGATCAAGCAAGTCTAATGGCGGCACAGAATAGTTGTGAGATCAACCTTGTAAATGTTGCTTACAAGCCGAGGAATACAAGTAACGAAAAGTCACCACAACCTGATTCGCTCATTTCTTATACATCCTCTTGCCCTCCAGAATTTGTCCGATGTGACATCGAACCATCTATACACAGCAATAATACCCACAGGAACGAGCAAGGAGATCAAAAAGCCATCTCCAGCAGCCAACCTCCGTCCACGACCACTTCTGCGCCCGTCATGTAGTTGTTCTGTCAGCACAAGAAAAGAACAATGGCACGTATCCATGTCAGCATATTGTCAGCCTGGAGTTCTTCCGATTGCGAAACGGAACAGCAGAAGAATACGCACCACCATCACTCCCATAATAGCCTGCACATAATCCTCTGCCGCTCCCACACGCGCAAACGGAATCCCCAACTGTTTCCTCGCGTACCGTTCACCCTGATCCGGATGACATCCATTGGCTTCACTCGGAAAATACCCAGGCAGCACGGAATTTACCCTGATCTTCAAGTTCCTTCGCGCGAATTCGCAAGCGAGGTGTTTGGACAAGGCCAACGTGGCGGCTTTACTGGTGCTGTACGCGAAACTGGAGTCTTGCGTTGTGGGTGTGACGGAAGAGATGGAGGCGATGTTGATGATGCTTCCCGATACACCGGTCCCGGAAAAAGCTGGCGAATCGGTCTGGAAGGGGGCCAGGGGTTCCGGATTGATGCAAAACGGCGAGCAACGAGTCCCAGGACTTGCAGTAGCCGCCGCGTTGAGGAGCGGGAGAAAAGCGAATGAGGTGAAGTAGTAGGACGCGACGTTGGTATGGTACATCTGCATCCTATGCCACCAATCGAATAAACTGGGTCAGCCTCTGCAATACCTTCCGACACTGAAGAGGAGGAAAAGGGAGCGTACCACTCAGACATCTCCCCCTTGTCATACATCAACGCCGCAACATCGTTCGCCGTCTGCGGAACGTCGTTCTATCGTTTGTGAGGAGGATGGATTCGACAGTCAGTTTGTTGTTGACATGGCGGTGTATCGTGAGATGAAGGATATGAGTGCGAATATACATACGAGGTTCGGTCCGGGGATGTATGATCCGTGATCTTCAAGTCAAATCGTACAAGTTCAGCATTTGCGCGATGTGAATGTTAGGAGACGCACATACTGTTGATCAAAACGTCCAAGTGTTTTTCGTGATTCATGAACTCGGCTTTCAATTCTATGATGTAGAACGGGATACATTCAATCATTCGATACGGTCAAAGGAAAAGGGTGACAGCGTTCGAAAAAAGGGAATAGGAGGACGCACTCTCAATCCCCGGTTTAGCACTGACATCCGCCTGTATCGCTACCACCTCAGCTTCTGCCTTGTCCAATCCCGGCACCGCGGCACAGGAATCCTTGATCTTCTCCACCGCCTCTTCCAAAACATCAAGTCGTCGGCCGGTGATGTATACGCGACATCCGTTCTGTGCTAGAGCTGTTGCTGTGAGCAGACCGAGACCGGTCCCGGCTCCAGTGACTACGAGTATGCAAGAGGAAGGCGGAGGGGATGAGCAGCGATAAGCGAATGGCAGAGCATTGTTGAAGGAGCGACGCATTGTGAAGGAAGGGCGGGGTAAGGTAAGTGTACAAACCGAGCGCAACCTTGCCCTTGACACTGAACAGATTCTCGACTTGCAGCTTGGCGGTCCCGAAAACCGAATCAACGAGGTAGTGTGCTGTCTTGTTAAACATATCTTCTTTGATGTAGCTTGGAGTGCGGACGAGCAAGGTTAGCGGAGAGTGATGAGAAGAGAAAGTTTGACGAGGGAAAAGGTAAAAAGACGGAAATGCAGCGCGGAAAGAGTTTCTTTATACCCATCACTCCATCACTCGATCAACGCGAACAACTCATTTCCAAAATTTCTCCATCATCTGGTACAAAGGAAAGAGAGCCTCTGTTAACGCCTTTCGCCATCCTTTCTCGGTTCTCCAACGGCATAAAGGTAGCTATAAAGGTGTCCAAGGGTGCGACTCGATCCATGGGACCGCGATGGAAGAGGCGATGGAAGTAGGTAGGAAGAAGTAAAAGGTTCCATCGATACAAATACCGTTCTATACATCACGTTAGAAGAGGACCAATCGGTAGTGTCCGAAGAGGGGACATTGTTGAACTTTGATGTGGAAGATGCAACGTTGCCGGGCAGAGCGGGAGTCAAATTCAATCTGAAGAACAAGGACGCTGTCTGGTACGAGCAAACCTATCGTTCGTTACCATAGACGAGAAATATGTGATGTCAGCTGAGACTGCCGCGAGATTCGCTCGGACGGATATATTTACATGTAATGTGGAATGGCGTCCCTCGCACACGCAACTTGTACCGATTCAACGTTCAGTCGATCTGAACAAGACTCTGAAGTCATCGTCGATATACGAATATTTGGTAGGAACCTCTGTTTAACGATGTTGTCGTCATGTTATTTGATATTGGACATTCTAATCATTTAACTCGACTGACAATCTACGCATATCACAAGGGAGCAGGTCTCACAGGCAGAAGTTTGGCGATAGGAAGAGTACGTTGGCGAGTAAGTGTCTGATATAGAGATAAACCAACAGCCTTTGTATTTGTATGTCGTTTTCTGGTCAGTCACCCTAAAAACGATCGAGCGTGTTAGAATCCGGGACCTCACCAGCTACCTCACCGGTTGTTGTTGTGGTTGTTCTTTCTTCTTCTTCTGTGATTTGACAACTGGTATACTCCATATGTTGAGTGACCCGAGCCCCTCCTCTTGTTCCACACACATCGCCTGGAGCTCGAGATTCCGACAATATCACTCAATCACCAACCACGGAAATCGGTCACTGCAGCTCTTCCTGGATGTCAGGATCTCTTCCGGTTCAATCTCACCTCGGTGGAGCTTCGTCGTCGCACAATATTCCAGAGGTGCTAGTCGGAGAGAGAGTGGAGGACGGACAAGTAGGCCAGGTATGTCACAGCGGTCCGATAGATATGTTTTCCAACGAGGGGATCATACTGTTATGATCACTTCAGGCCCGCCCTATTCTGCCGCTCGAACTTTTAGTCCTCGTAGCCGAATTTACCGCCGGCAGTGACGACTATGCAACGCTGGCGAACCTCAATATTACCTGCAGGCTAGTCCGGGAAGAGACGCTGTCTGTTCTATGCGAGACGGTTACGATCGTTTCCGACTTGATTGGAATAAAACGGAAGAGCGGCTCGAGACGGGAGAAGGAGTTTTTGGAACGGCACGGGAAGCATGTTAGGTGAGTATTCGATTAAAATTCATCCCTTGGTCGTCTGAGTGGGCTTCAAAACTTAATGCGAGTCCAGACGAAGTCAGCGATTTCAATGAGGGGCTATGTGAAGCACGAACGGCTGATTTTTGTCCATCTCGTGATTTTAAGGTACCTTATCGTCGACCACGACTTCCAGATCCCTTGGGAAGTGTCAAACACCCGTGTCCAACTCATACGCGGCGACCGCGTCATGGAAAACCTTCGCTCGACACCACGCAACTATTACAGACTCACGGCGATCATCAGCGACATTGTTTCCGCTTCCACGCTGGACCACCTGATTGCGTTGTCCCGTCCGACAAAGATGCATCATCTGCATAGGCAGGTGCCGCCATTACCAATGATAGGCGAGTTGAAAGTAATTGGATCGGGTCGGATAGTCCGGGTTGTAGATCAACCGGTGCCTTGCTGGACGTTTGCCAAGGACCTGACGTGGGAATTCGGCATTGATGGAATGGCAAAAGGTTTAGAGGCGTCTTTGCGATATCTATACCAATACCTTCCGGTGTTTGACCCTCCGGATCCTAGAAGACGAAGGCCTAGTTACGATATCGTAATAAATCTGTTTGGAAATGCAGCGTTATTCGATACATTCGTCAAATCGGTACGTACCAACTTTTTCGTCGAGGCTCGTAATTTTCAACAAGCTGCTTATGTCACTTCGCATCCGTCTATAGTATGACGGACTCATGCAGACAAACCCACACATTCGACCATTCATCTGTGTCTTGACGAACCAAATCACGCTCGAACAAGTCATCAGAACTCTATCAGCCCTGACACCCAAACTCGTGTCCAACTGGCCTCACATCGCACCCCCACTCCGGCCATATGCCCACACGGAAACAATAGAAGCGACGCTCTTGCGTATCGGTATGCAGGACTACCCGCCTCAGCTTCATGAAGAAGCGATGCGGCTGTCTTACGGGGTGGGGAAAGGCGCGACGGGTGTCCGGCCTGGAGTGAAGTTTACTCTGACGAGTAACTTGCAGGACGCTCCCTTGTACCGAAAGACGTTCCCCGATTTGGTTTGGGGTACTTCGGGGCGGTAGGATTGGACGTGACAACTTTGTGTCACTCGAAGACGCGGAGGGAGGGAGCATTATGTGGGTCGTCATGTCTAATCCTAGGCAGGCGCGTGTAATCGCTGTTGTTGGTTCTGTGCCTGTACCTGACTAGGAAAGACAAACGCGCAGAGCGGATACATGAATATATATGCGAAAGATTGGTCACGTGGAAGAACGCATTTGGCGTTTCGCGATGACCCAGTTCCAGAGTCTGAACCGCCCGCTCGGATATCTCCTCGTTCCGCCTTGCTGGATCGTGGTATGATCCCCTCGAGTTGATCACGCACCGCATAAAAAAGGGTAAATGAGCATCATATCACGTTTGTCTCCACCGTTTCAAGTCCATCTTCGACATCATTGCTGGTGTCGAAAGCCAGCTGTACCTAGGTCGATGCGAAACCATACGCCACCACAACCTTGAGCAAAGTCTGCCTGTCCATAATTCCCTATCCAAGCCATGCACGACCTTTCACCGCAAGTTCCAACGGAGACTGATATCTCCAACTGACGGAGCCAGCAAGGTGTCGGGAACCTCAAAGCCAAATAGGTTGCTCAAGACGAAATATAACCCCTGGCGCGTCGCCCCCTATTCGGTGACTTATGTTGAAGTGCAGCGTCATACAATCGGAGCCGTGTCCAGTTGCGTTGTCATGGATCAGCATGTGAAAAAGTCGGGTTTTCGGGAGACCATCAGGTCCTCGCGTAACAAATGACCAATTTCTGGCGTGAATGGCGGCGAGGGCTTGCATTCTTTTCGTCACTTCATCGACTTCAGCCCGACTTGCGCTCAGACCGATACCTGGCGCTATGTACGGGCACCGCTGGAAAATACCGCCATACTATAATATGCGAGCATGGTGAATATAGCGGTTAGAAGATGATATGAAGTAGCACACTTACAGAATTGAGAAACGCATCCGAAAGTGAGATGCCTCCCGCAAATGAAAGGTAAAATAAGTTTAAAAGGTTTGTCCGCTCGACGAGGATCCGATTCTACACTTCAAGCGTCGGTCCTTGACAACACCGAATCCATTGTTCCGGAGCCTCCAACCACGGCCGATAACTTTCTTCGAGTCGCGGGAACACGCCATCTCCGCCGAGTAAAGACAACTCGAAGCCGATGCCGTTCGGCCTACCAGACTCCCTTCCCTCGCGAACCAGTTTCATCGTCACCCAAAACGGACCAAACAGACGAGGCCTGCCACTATCGACCCGTACCACCATCAACTCGTCTTTGATGGTTCCTGCTTGAACGATGGTCGACCAATGTGCTTTGTAGATGGCAGAGAGTGTTGTCATCATGGTCTTGATGTCATCGATTGTGAATTGGGACCGCTCGACATGTACGTGCAGAGTCGCGTTGTTGGGGCATCGTTGTAGCAAGTCGCCGAGCTACAGATGTGATTTCATGAGTGTGTGACCAACCGTAAAGAGACACGGAGAAAGATAAAAAAAACGAAAAAAAGGCTCACCGTGGCAAGAAAGGCATCGTACACCAATACACTTTTCCCAAGGGCGAATGCTATCAAACCATGAATCTGGTGATTTGCCATTTCTGAGCCTGGTGCCGCTATCCCGCGATACAGATAACGCATCGTTTGCCTCAAGCTTTCGGTCGCATCTCCCGCGACCATCACGTCACATGCGCTCTCCAGGAAATTCAACCTTGCCCAGTTCCATAACAGCCAGGGCGGGGGACATTGTTGACCTTGTTCCAGTTGTACGATCCGTCCCTGTGCTTTGACCTGTACAGTGGTGACAGCGGGTAGCAAAGTTGATGGTGGATCCATCATCATCGTCGACGAATAGCTCTGCTCTCCAGGACGTGTGATACCATGTACCGCCTTTCCTATCAGACGATCCACCAAGGAAGCTTCTACCGCATCATGTATCGTCACCCAAACAGGATTCACTCTGGCGCGCGTCGTGTTCAAGGTGTAGCAGAAACTACTCCATATGTCGATTGTAAGGTTTGGAAATAGGCAGCGAGTGCTTGGTTCTGGATGATGCCCCAAGATGACGAGGTGTCTGCAACAAGCAGGTAGATGACCGGTGGCGTGTAAGACCACAGTGACTGTCAAAGAGAACGACCTGCGTACCTTGTATGCTTCCCTTCTCGACCAAAGAACTTCTCCACGGCAGACCCCTTTCCCAAAAACTTCCAACCCAATATCACCGTCTCGCACAGGACCGACAATGCTTCGTCTCGAACAGCAGTACACGTCGCGCTAAAGTTGGCCAGTGTTCCATAATGGTCGTTGCCCGCAAGAAATGAAGCGACCAGGACAAGAAGCTCGACGGGTAGAGCAGGAGATGATGGTGTCTAGTAGGGATAGTAAAGTACGCAGAATAAGGGTAATCACCGGAGGCGTCAGTGATGAGCAACATGTAAACGTCCGCCCGACATAGCGTTTGAAGAGACGCTTCTTCACTGACCTCGGCATCGACAGCGCCATGATCCTCTTCCTTCGACTTGTTGTTGCGCTCTTCCCACAGCTCCGTGCACTGATTCTCCGTTTCCATTCTATCGGTGACTCTGCTCCTTTTGTTCGACTCGTCTCTTTCTTCTTGTAAGGCGGGCTTGATTCCTTGGTCCTGTTTAAGAGCGCCACTCACGTCGTCGAATTGCAGCAGACAGTCAAATCGCGAGTGACAATATTAGGGGCCGAATGTGTTGCCATGTAAGCCATCATCCAGCCAATCACTCGCTCTTCCCTTTGATGAGAGCGCATTTCTTTGATGGAACCATAGCAATCGGTCGTCAACCCCTGAAAAATCGCGGAAGAAAAACCTGAAACGTGAGAAGCATGATGCGACTGATCACTAGCATCCATCGTTCCGTCGACGATACGAATTGATTCGTTCAAGGAGGAGATTGCGCTGTTACAGTATAGAAGCAGAGGAACCGGGACCTGGAGGATCGGCTGCGATCCCTTTTTTCGCAGAGCACAGTGCGGAGTTGTTCGACTTGAAGTCGCGCGGGTGCATACCCTTCATCTCAAGGTCAAGCTACGGGGTATACAATCGAATCGTCGGTCCCTTGGATAACAAGATTCATCGCTTCATCAAATTCTCCCAATCACAGCCGATGACTTTCTTCGTGTCGCGGGAACATGCCGTGTCTGCCAAGCAAAGACAGTTTGAACCCTACATACGCTGCCTTTCTGACTGCCAGCTTCTGTCCTCTCACAAACCACGTTCATTGTCACCCAGAACGGATCAAACAGACAAGACCTGCCACTATCGACCCCGTACCACAATCAACTCGTCTTTCGCGATTCCCGCTTCAACGATCCTTGACCAGTGTGTGCTTTGTAGATCGTGGAGAGGGTACCCATCATCGCTTTGATGTCATCGATTACCAAGTGGCACCGCTCGACGTGTACGTTGAGAGTTGAGTTGGGGCATTGATCCCCTCGCTGGGACATACGGCCGCTCGACCCACTCGATAAATGCTCCCGGTCTTGGAGCGGATAGTGGGTGAAGCTCCGGGGACGAGCGCGAATACAATATCGACAGCCAGCGTTGCACTACCAGGAGCTGAGGTTTAGTGCCTCCTCGGTCGACCGGACGTAGCTGCCATCGCCTAGGAAAGAGTCTCATGATCCTCAGCTCGTAATCAACATGAACCTCGATTCCAATATATTACCTCCATTTTGCCATGTCCGCAGTGATTCTTTCTCATCTACGTCGCGTCAGTCGACGAACAACACCATGCTCAACAATCACATTGTAAAACTCTCCAAAGGCCTTTAGTCAGGCTTTGTACCACGACACTGCCCCACACGACGCCAGGTCTTCCTTTGTTGATTGGCTCCTTCTGGACCTGTTCTACCCTGGAAGCGATGGCTGGCGAGCCGCAGTAAAGAATCAAATATATACTGAACGGCTCATTGGCCATCACTTCGTCTTTTCTACTTCTCCTCAACCAGCCATAATCCAGTCTTAGGTTCACTCGACCAACCATCAGACAAGCTTCGCAGAACACAGCCACCCAATGTCTATCAACGCATCGCAACCTCCACCATCCAGCCCGGCTCGAAGCATCACCCTCTGCGAACATGGCATCCTCCCTCCCTTCCCACTCACCAACGCAGCCGAATGGGAATCCGCGATACGGTTCCTGGCCAGCCGAGTTCTACGGGACATCAAAGCCCTCTTCGGCCATGCCAAGTGCAAGCATTGCAACCATTGGCTCTATCCCTCCATGACACCTGAAGCTATTGCTATGGAATGCGAGAAGGCGGGAAAGACGGGCAAAGTGCTTGATGCGTTTCGAAGGGAGATGATATGGGCCGTTGCGGGTGGAGTGGAAGAGGCGAGGGAGAGGGAATGGCGGCTGGATGCGATGTTTGATATTTGATGCGCGCTGTGGAGCAAATCAAGGGTCGCGATGGCGCTGCCAATGAGGGGAAGGCTTGATGCGCGAAGAAGGACTGTGCTCGAGGTCCATGCTAAGTTGTACTCATTGTGGTGTTTTGTACTCGAGTCTTCGAGTGAAGACCGAATCCATGCAACAGATCTGTAGCTTTGCAGCGTTTTCGTAAGATCGCCGTCAGTTACGAGTGCCGCATAGCAATGTTCAGCGTTCTACATTCGAGTCGTGAAGACACTGGCAGCATCATGTAGCGTTGTCTGTTGACTTTGTTTGTGCTTTTCGTGAATGTACACGTACAGTATCACTTGCGAACGGCGCGACCAAGTTACAAAAACCCTAAGAATAGCTCAACCCCCAACCTATTTCCGGACCTGCGGAGACAATTCAAACATTAATACGTAGATCGACAAAGAAGTGACAAGGCACATGGATAGCGAACTGCGCTGTCGGGCGTGGTGTGGCGCAGAAGGGGTTATGACGACATGGGAGTGCAAGAAAGCGGCGGATGTTGTTGATCAAGGGAACAGGGACTGCGGAGAGGCGGTGCATCGAGAGGTATATAACCTCGCATCTTCCCTTCTGTTTCCTCGCCTTCTTCTTGGTCGCAGCTCGTCTCAACGAAGAACAACTCCTCGAAACCTCTAAACCGATCCAACCAACAACAAACACTGTCAATATGGGATTCTTCAACCATGACGACTCGAACGAGGAGCAGGCATACCAGCAGGTCAATGAGCGTGATGGATCTGTTTGTACGTTGACAGTTTCCTTTGTGATGTCTTCCCTTGCTGCTCGTTATTTCGTTTTGCTTCCTTCTCGATTTCTGCTTTTTGCTATTTTTCGTAGTTTTCCAGCACCATAACTGACCTAGACCCTCTCTATTTGCTCTGACGTAGCACATGAGCTCGTAGGAGGCGCGGCTGCGTTCCTTGCGATGCGGGCCTATGAAAAGAAGCAGGACGAGGAGGGCAAGCCTCAGAGGTGGGTCATATTCCTCTTCTCCTCCATTTTTCACGTTTCCTTCTGTCATTTTCGCCTGAGAACCGTTGTGGTCTGCTGACTCCTTTTTGTGCCTTGCAGTTGGGAGACAGCCAAAGAACTGATGGCTGCTATCGCCGGAGCCGAGGGTACGTCCCTTCTGCATCACTTTTCCGGGCTAGATGCTGATTTGCGTTGTGGGTACGGTGTTGTGTAGCTGACAAGTTGATCGAGACCAAGTACATTTCCTTCTATCATTCCATTCCTGCCAGTGACTTCCTCTAACTACCACTTCTTGCTTCACCCATCGTTCCGGTAGAGGCCTCAACGAAGTCGATGCACTCCGAGCCCGACACAACGCACAGGAAAACGCCAAGCACGCCTTGGCCCAGAGTGGAGAGTTTGGGGATGTCGGGTACCAGAAGAGGAGCTTCGAGGATGCTGGATACTAGGCGCTCGGCTACCGGACAAATTGCTTGGTTTTGCATGACGTTTAACTGCGAAACAGTCGTCGGTACCGGTGTGATCACTCGGTGGGAAGGGCGGAGGAATGGACGAGAATCCATGTGTCGGATGAGCTCTTAAAGTTGTACCGCAATCGGGAAAGAAGGAATACCAATTAAAGTTCAGGATGCATTGATGATGTTGATCGTTGAGGGATTTCTGAGGGCGCCGACTTACCGACTGATCTGCTCAAGATCATATCTGCTCGGACGAGCGGCGGTATGAAGACCGCGCAGGGACAAACAGCTTGAACATGTAGCCCACATACATATACCTCAATTACTACACCCTTACAACAGTTTTTTATGCGCGACATCCCTCACTGGTCTCTCGCCTGCTGTCGCTGCTGATTCTGCAAGAACTGCGCCATCAGCGCCGGATTCATGCCCTGTTGGCCCTGTGCCCCCTGACCTTGCTGCATACCCGCCCCTCCCGCCTGCGACATTCCGCCACCCTGCATCGCTCCACCCTGCTGATTTTGCTGCTGCTGACGTTGCATCATGCGCTGTTGATGGATTGCCGCTTGCATACCCATCAATTGACGTGCTTGTTCTTGTGTCATCCCTCCTGGTCCTGGTCCCGCTCCCGCCGTGAACATTGCATTGTTACCCGGTCCTTGAGATTGACCTTGTCCCTGCGCTTGACCTTGATTGTGATTTTGTGACTGCTGAGACCTTTGCTGCTGTTGCTGTTGCGCGTTGATCAATGCAGCCATCTGCTGAGGATTCATGTTCATGCCTTGTTGACGGAGAAACGCCGCGATTTGCTGTTGTTGATAGGTCATGCCACCTGCCGCGCTGCCTTGCTGCATCGGGAACGCACCGGACCCCGCCGGTTGTGATTGGGAAAGCTGGTTAATGCCGTCCATCCCGCCTTGCCTTTCCTGTCCCTGTGCGGGCATCATCGACCCGAATCCTCCTCCACCGCCCTGATGCTGCGTCACTTGCCCCTGCTGGGCTGCGGCCAATGCCTGTCTTTGCAGAATATGCTGCTGCTGTAACCTCGCCTGAAGGATCGCGTGTTGTTCCGGTGTCGGTGTGCCCTGTTGAGGACCAGAAATGACCATCCCGTCCCCTCCCATACCAATACCGGAGCCGAGATTGGGTACTTGTGAACCGCCGCTTAGGAGCACTGGCGACATGGATATCCCTCCTGGCGGCTGACTTGCGCGCAGGTCTTGTACCGCTTGACCGCTGGCTGAACCAAAGCTACTTCGATGTGGCATCGCCATACCCATCGGTATACCCGCGTCCATCCCCTGCTGTTGCCCGTACATTCCGCTTCCTGCAACACTCTGCATCGGGTACCCCATCGACGGACCATTGCTCATACCTGCGTGCACGGAACGTGATGTCGGCACTTGTCTGTTCGTCATCATCATCGGTGATACAGACATTCCTTGACTCTGACCAAGTGGTGGCGGACCCATAGACGGACCATGGGAGAGGGAGTGAACGCTGGCTCCGCCTGGTGAGGGTTCGGGCAATCCAAGCGCATTGAGCATGACGGGCGTCGCAGAAGTTCGACCTGACAAGCTTCGTCGACTGGCGAGGATATCAGACGGAGACGGTGCTGCGTGTTGCTGGATCCCAAGAACGGCAGCGGCGGCATGGGTGATCGGTGGAGTCGGGTGATGCATGTTGTGTCCCATTCCCATCATCATAGGTGGCGGTGGCGGACCCATCGTTCCGGTACCAGAAGAACCGGGCCTGCCGATTCCTCCTGCCATACCGGCCATCTGCAGGACGGGGCTATGGTCGAGTGCCGCCGGGACATCTCGAACTGCAGGAGGCGCATCGTTTCCTGCTGTAGTCATTGTTGGTCTCCGACTCGCGTTTGTTTCCACAGGAATGGGTTCCACATTGGGAAGCGGCTCTGGAGGCGCTGGCGGAGGCGTTTTTGGCGGTGAGCGGGTCGATTGGTAGTACAACGCTGATCCACGGTCTACTTGGTACCTGCGCATCAGAAACGGAATACAACCAGCATCAGCTTATCGCACTACCGCCAGTCAAATTGCCGATGTGTGACCAGTGAAAATAGGAGGGACGAGGAAAAGAAACATACATCTCTGTATTCTCATCCCACTGCGGTCCACGAGCCTTTCTCGCCTCGATCAAGAGATGATTCCTATCCGTCAGAAAAACACAGAGTCAGCCACGTCGCACAAACGAACAAATGGCACAGTGGGAGGCGGGTAAAGACCAGGCGAGAGGCAAATTTGCAGAAATCCGAGAGAAGTGAGGCAATCAAAGATAGAAAACCAGACGTACCACCAGCTACTACTCCCCAAAGCCAACGCAACCTCCCTCTTCTTAATCTCGCCATCCGCACCACCGACTTCCTGACCATTTGTCGCTCCAACACCCACACCGCCACTCCCGACGACCGACCCCAACCGCTGCTGTTCCGCCGTCGTACGCGCCTTCTGCTCCGCAACAGCGGCCAACCTCTCCGCCCTTGCAGCCGCTACAGCAGCTTTGGCAGCCCAATGACCCGCCCATCGGCCAGTTCCACGGCCTTTGGATTTCGTGCCGCGTTGTTTCCCGCCTGCAAGGCCTGAGAGGGAGGATGTGGGTGATCCAGGAGGTCCGGGTGTGTGGTTGTGATTGTACCCCGTCGGTGGGGTTTCGCGATCAGGTGTTTCTGATTCGATATTGTTGGGGAAACGGGAAGCGTATGGTGTACCCGATTGGGAATGAGTGCCACTTTCCCCTCCTCCTTCCTCGTCGTCATCCCCATCCCCCGCATTCGTAAATCCAGACTCGGAAGGTGGTACGCCATTCATTGTCGCTGTTACCGGCGTGGACGGCGTCGAATCAAGCAAATCAACCGGTTCTTCAATCTTCACCACCTGCGTCTTTCTCGGCACTGAACCCTCGATTTGCTGCGCTCCTAGGTCGTCCACATCTCCGCGCCGCCGGCTTTGTTTCTGCCGAGCCAACTTTTCTCGCTCCTGCTCTACCACACCGGAATCCAATAAAAGCTTCACACCCCTGCTCGCTGCGATCTTTTTCGCGAGAGCGATGACTTTTGGTGCGTAGTGTGCCGATGTAAGTACCGGTGAGAGAGATGGATCATTGACGGGCGTGTCGACTTGTTGTTGCTGTACTGCTGCTGGCGGTGGTGGTAATGGCAGTGACCCGAGCTGTGTCGCTGGTGTTGGTGAAAGAGGCGTCGAAGGTGAAGGTGACGTAGCGACGACGATGTGTTTGAGAGAAGGCGACCGTAACCCCGGGATCGCAGGTGGTGTTTCCGCGATTTCACCTTCCTCGATATCCACTTCTCCGGCTTTTTCGTCCTTTGCACCTTGCAGCTGCTGCACATTTGCCTCGGCCTTTTTCTCGGCTTTACTATCATCGGGCTCCCCGTTGGTCTTGCCTCCGACATCGGCTCCTCGTACCTTCTCCTCCTTCTCGGTTGCTGGCTGTTTCTCCTCTTCTTCCTCTAGACATGGTGTATCGTCCATATTTGTCGCGCCGGTAGTCGTGGCAGGTGTCATCTCGATGCCGTTGACCGCTTCCTTCTCTTTCTCCTCGACCTTCTCGTCCGGCTGCTGCTGCTGTTCTCCTATCCGCGTCACCTCGTCTCCCTCCTTCGACTCGACCTCCTCAACATGCACATCCTGCCAGTACTCCCTCCCCAACCCCGTCACATCCGGCACTTCACCTTTACCCCACTGACTCGCAATCAATTCCCAGCTGTTCCGTATTGTTGACGAGGGAAGAAGGAGCGCGATTGTTCCGGCAGTTGTTATTTTACATGGATGTGTAGCAGTTGTACGACGTCGCTTGTTCGATATTTCTGCTTCGCGATTGGGTTGCGATTGCTGGTCCTGCTCCTGTTGTTGCCGTTTGCGTGCTTGCGTAGACGACTCGGCATACGTCTCTTCGTTTTCTCCTACCGCGCCATTCTGCGTCTGCACTTCGACTTCACGCGCCTCGCCGTCGGCCTGCGGGTCCGGATCTGCGAAGACCGGAATAGGATGAGGATAGAGGTAGACCATCTCTCTACCTGTCTCAGATGATCCTGCTTATTTGGTTGCGAAGGAGTGAAAAGAAAAATGAAGGGAAGAAGACAAGAAGGATGTTGACCTTGTTACCCTTGAAACCATCAACATGAACCCACGAATCTTGCGTCGATGTCGGGCGCACCCGGCCAACTCACGCTGATTAGGTAATCCTGGTCCTTCCCATGATCCCATCACTATTCCAATACCACCCTGTCCCTAGCCTGGGACGCATCCTACCACACTGCTGGAGGGACGTGCACCTCAGTCTTACCAGGCTAATACCACCCCCTCGGGCGTCATGCTACGTAGGTCGCTCAGAACGCGACAATGGGCTGTTTTGCAAATGAAAATCCTGCATACTAGACATTGTAGACAATACAAGGGCGAACAAGTTACAACCGGACACTCGAGGTTCATGGTGCTATACTGCCCCTCTTTCAAGTTGCGTTTGACGATAGAGTTTGCATCCCTCCATCACGAGAAGTGAACATTGCCCTTCTCCATCGATATTGTGATTCTGAAGGATAGCGAGTGAGTACAGTTCCTTGTTCTTGTCCTCACGCTCGGCGTACCACCCAAGGCAAACTTTCGCGTAGGTACCATCTTCCGAGACTTTGACCCTATAACGCCATGCACTGATGAGAACCTTTTTCGGCATCTCCCATAACCTTTCATTCTTGACAAGTGCGATCAAATCGTGATCATGCAGTTCTAGGCTCTCGTAGTTGTTAGCATACAAGAAGTAGAGCTTGGACGAAGTAGCAGAACTTGGACTGAGATCGATGTCGATGTCGATGTCGAATCCATTTTCGATGTGGTGATTGTGGTGAATCGAGCTCGGCTTAATCTCATTCATGTACCTGGGATCACGGTAGAAACGAATCCCGTCTTGTTGGTCGGGAACAATTGCGCTGTTCGTTCCAGATTCAGTGGCTACATGCGGAACCGGAAAAAGCTCAATAGCTTAGACGAGGGTTGGTTGCCCATAAACTAGAGAGGGACCCACCGTTTAGCGAGCATACCGAGCTGCCAGGCCGAGCACCTTGGCTAGATGACCACTTTGACTTATCGTTCATCTGTGACAAGCTTTAGCTTTGTAAGATCATCACAAGACAAAAAAGTGAGACTTGCACATGCACTCACACTCACACTTCCTCGGGAGAAAAAGTCCTTCAGCGCCGCAATTCTAGTACCGCCGTTGTAGCTGGATCCCGATACAAGTGATTAGATGGCTTATTACGTAAGACTGGACTGATACTCACCGGAAATGGAAGACGAAGGGTAGTTAATCTTGAGAAAGTACTGCACTCTAGGTAGCTTCGGATTTAGGAGGTAATCAGAGGGCGAATCAAAGATCATGTAGCTAGATGGAATACAGCTAGCCAGAAGCGTTCTTTATATAATCATTCTAGATACATACTAAGCCTAAAAAAAGCATTGTCTCCTGAGGCGAGCCGCGAGACGAAGTCCGCGAATTGGCGAAGTTCGCGAAGTTCACGAAGTTTCCGGTTAGCGGGAATAAGCGTAGCTTGTTGAGAGAGGGCCGAAACAAACACGAGAGTGGAAGAAATAAGAATGTAGGAAATGGTATACTAGTATACGGGTATATTCGGTAACTACAAGTGAGTCCCTTTAGAAATAATATCCTTTCGCATCGGTTGCAGGATGAGATCCGCGAGATCCATTGTCGCAATCTCCTACAATATCTCATGATATCCTTGAAGTCTGTTATATGTCCTTTATGTCCTTTGAGAATTCATTATAAGTACAAGGCGAGAATTCTTGGTCATGCGGAGGACCTGGTGATGGTGCTTTATCGAACGAACTTTAAGAAAAGGGAAAATATGGATAACTCGGAACTTGAGAGCCAATTTACCTTCCGCTCTTTCTTGAGAAGGCTTACTCCCAGTTTTAGCAGGGGATCCTCCAATTACAAACCCATTGATCGTGACCCTACCGCCGAAGCTTCCGCTCGTCCCGGTAGCTTTGACAGATCTATGTATCATCGAAATCCGACGACGGTTCAGAACCACCAGACGACAGACAGCTATCACCGGAAGAGCAATTCACTCCCGACAGGCGATCCTCCTTATGTGACAGATCCCGAGTCTAGATTCAGTTGCGCGGCCAACAGCTTCAACGAAGGCAAAGGCTATCAGCAGGTTCAGAAGTATGATCCGAGCGACAGCAGTTGGTTTAATCGTGTTCGACTACAGATGATGAACCATGGCAGTCAGCCAGTTGAATTGAACGACGGTTCTGGAGCGCAAATCTACCATTCTGGCTGGGTGGCAGACCTTACTCAAAACACAGACGTGAGAGGCCTGGTGATACTCGTAGTCCTGTGCCATCCGGATTTTTGTGATTGTTATGTACTCTGGATCACAACGGTATGTGGCGATCAAGCGCGTGGAGGGCGATACGTCGTGGAACCGCAGACCAAACAACCGCATCTGGGGTTCGTAGGTGTGAAGTCCAAAGTATCGGATGCGAAGCTAAAGGAAGGTCTGGAGAGAGGTTTGAAAGCTTTGAAGCACACAAACAGCGAGTATTTGCCAGCTTATCCAAGTTTTTTCAAAATCTCCCAAGTCAACCGTATCGAGAGCTCTATCGATGCAGCCGGTCAACAAGCTTGGCTCGCTTGGCAGCGAGTAAGAAGCGAAGAGAAAGCAAGACGAGAAGCATCCAAAGCGGCGAGAGTGCCATTGTGGAGGCGAAGAGTGTAGAGAGACAACGATATCCACTCCATCGTCACCGGGTCTAAATTATATATGCCTGCAGCCGCCTGTCTTACTCGGACTTTCTCCGTATTCTAAAGGTAATTTACTGCACCTACTTCACTTCATCTACTTCACTTCATCTACTTCACCTCACCCGCTTCAATACATCTGGTCACTTCAGAATGTACTTCCGTTACTTCAGACTTCATCTCACAATTTACACTGCCTATTCTGCTTGCCCTAGAAAGACTGGGCTCCCGTAGCTCAGTCATACGTCCTGGACAAGGATACATAGATGGCGATTCGTCCTGTTTGTAATTTTTTTTTTCTGATTTATGATTTACTCTGTGAAATCTCATGAGCCATGGTGCAACCTTCGAGTACAAGTCTTCTTAGGATCTACTTCCTAGTCTTCCACTCAAAGGTACGCAAGATCAGGATAAAAAGCAAGGGACCAAGTGTACATCTTTTGTGCTGTTTCCCTATGCAACGGCTGAGTTATCCCACTTAGGTAACATAGACCTCTAGCCCGCGACAGGTCCGATCTCACGTAGCCTGTAAGAACTCAATTCACAGTAGCAATGGTAGTTGTCGTCTTTGTCAATCTAGTCTGCATTAGGATTGGTGTATGTTGGCATGCCCACATATGTTCCTGACGCCGACACGCTCAACGGATTGGTCTAGGGTCAGTCTTTGGGCTTTACGTAGTCGCGGAGACGTCAAATTTCAGAAGGAATGAGAACGGGACCGACGGGCAAAGGAATTGTAGCTTCTTGGAGGTCTGTATTCTACCCCTGTTACGTTCTCCAACATTGGTACTGGTCAGCGGGAAACGCTTGCTCCGAGCGCAGCATACGGCCGAATCAAACAACTGATATCAACTAGGACTCCGAAACGATGAGTGATGAGGATGTGATGCGCTTCCACCAATCCGCCTACTGAGCACTAATCTATAATCATCCACCTCACAGACAACTGGAGAACAAAAAAGTCTTCTGATGGGACGCAGAGGCTCGTACTTGTGACACCGTTGACCGTACAGGTACAATGAAGTGGTGATCGTGCTCGGTCGCATGCAAAATCTTTCTCGAAGGGCGGAGCTGAGGCAAGTTCAAGGAAATAGAGCGGCTGATTTGGTGATCATTGACGTTGGAGTTCCTCCTTGTAGCCTTCAGGCTTTCTGTCGCGGGCTAGAGGTCTATGTTACCTAATTGAGATGGCTCAGCCGTTGCATAGGGAAACAGCACAAAAGATGTACACTTGGTCCCTTGCTTTTTATCCTGATCTTGCGTACCTTGAGTGGAAGACTAGGAAGTAGATCCTAAGAAGACTTGCACTCGAAGGTAGCTTCGTAGTTGAGGTGAAATCCAAAGGGTGAATTATAAAGCATGAGAGCTATTAGAAAAGGGGCAAAGTGCCAGCTATATATAGGTATCCAGCTGGCTAGATCCTCTTGGGAGCCCGAGTATATGAGGAATCCCAAGCAACGCTGCGAAGTTGGGAAGTTGCGCAACTGCTAATCTGCAAAGCTACGAATCTGCAAAGCTGCAAATGTGCCAAGCTGCAGATGTGTAAAGATCTGATGACAAAGTGTGATGACAAGATGTGAAGGCAAGATGTGATGGCAAAGATATGATGTCTGAATGCGAAGTAAGCGGATTGCAGGCGATACGATTGAAGAAGATAGCCCGTATCTCTGCAGGACCCAAGCACTAGCATGGACGACTCCTTTTACGATCTCATTTTCATATATTCTGTTTACCCCATTCTAAAGCGAGAGTTCACTCCTGAGCAGGAGTCACTTCGTCCAGATTGACGGTTGATCCAATTTAACCTGTTTAAGTCGTTCCAAATTGGATGAGGAGCCTCTGACCAAGTAGAAGACCCGGTAATGTCATGAACATGACAGGACAGCTTCGTTTTATGTTCGTTTTCCGCGCTATGTGGACATCTATTTATCATGTCCGTTTTGATTATCAATCTTTCCCACGTTCTTGATCACATCTTGATCAACGCTGTGGTCACACCTTGATCAACCTGCGGCGCCAACCTTGACCGACATTTCGGCCAAAACCGAGTTTGACCACTCATCCTTGATTCCTTGGCAACCTTTGCGCAAAACCTTGACAAGAGTTTCGCCACCGTTTCACCACCAAATCCTCCGTAGGAGCTAGGAGACCCTACGGCCGCCTAGCAGCTCGGAAAACTATATACGAAGGGCCTTTTGAATGATATTTGCCACCCACTTGTATTTGTCTTTGCTCCTTAGAGCAAGATTATATGTCAAGACTTATATTATCTAATCATTATTACAAGGCACGTATCTGTAAATTTTGTATTGTAATATAATAACTAAGAGATAACAGAAGCTATGTAAGTGGGATCAGTCAGAAAGCAATATTTTTCAGGAGTCAGGACTAGGAGTATCGATATCGACGAAGTCACAGAGGTTCCTCACTTTTGCTCTTTTCAGTACAAAGCGATGAAATCACAAAATGACATAGGTTTTAATCTTTGGGACAGTTTACTATTTCGAGTTAAACGTGCCAGGCACGAGCCAAATACTGTAGTAAACTAATTTCTGACGCTACTGGTAAAACACGGTGCCGAACTATGAAAACTAGTGCACAGATTCGAATTGCCAAAAACACAACAGGGTAAAGTATGAGATCCTTACAAACCACCTTAGGTGGAAGAGGTCTCGATGGGTTGACAAATTCAGGAGGAAGGCTGTGAACATTCAGAAAAACTGGAGCAGGAAGTAGAAACACTTGGGTGCAATGATCTTCTGACAGAAAGGGCTTTCGGGCCAATATATATAAAAGGAAGTGCATGTTTCAATAAGAACCGTCCAAGCATCGCACGCTTCGTTATCAGGCAGTACTACTTTTCGGTCGGAAAACTTGTTTCTTGCGGGCGTCGAAAGTCCCTGTCGTCTTTCTGGTTCTCTCAAGTGTTCGCTGATCGCTTCATACGGGTCTTCTAGATCATCGCTTCCTTTTCCATTCGCAGAATCGACTGCCTGCCCAACCGCATATAAATAGCATTCCCCAATCGTATCAAAGAACGTGGACGATTTGCTTGTGGCATTTTGCAAACCTTCAAGGCCGATCCTCGAATATCTGGCCTATGCACGGGGGAGAACTATCCCAATCAGGAGTCATGTTCGAAGAAGAGCTCGACCTTTGTGCTTACCTGGATGTCAGTAATTAAAGCTACAGGCTACAGCTACTCGTAAACTTTTCACTGACTACTTTTAAAATCATCAGCCATCGCAGTGTTTATCTGCCAGGTTTATCGATAAAATAGATGTTTCACCTTACTTTACTTCCAACACGGTGGGCTCAGTCCCCCAATCATCTTTGGAAAACCCGTTGGCTTTCTTCCCATCCTCGGATTTCTCTCAGATCTCAACTGGGGCAGACCTTGAGCGAGAAATTTACCCAGCAGGATCTGACACCGGTAAGTATCAAAACGATCCACTCGTACGGTACCCAAAATCTACTTCACCAGGGAATCATAACAGGTAAGACCGGGGGGAAACGTGACTTCCCATGCGGTGACACACCGTTGAACTGAACTTGGTGCCCTATCCACAGCCGGTACTCTCAGACAGTCGCAATGGCTGATCTCGAGATTCCCAGTGGTAATCTGACTCTTGAACCTGATTTGCCGGTATGTAATTGGCAAAGTACCGAGAGATGAGATTTGCACGCATGTCGCTGAGAATTGCTTTATATCGGATCAAAGAAGATGGAAGCCGAAGAACACTCAAGAGACGATGCCTTCCCGAATGGCTCTGAGGTCGATTCCAAGCCGGTTGCTCCTACTGCGGTTGAACACGACCGCAGAGGGTGTACAGTTGTTCTATTCCAGAATGGCCTGTGTTCCAACGCAAGGCGCTATCGATCATACAGACACGCCAGTGAAGTTGAAAACCTCACAGAGAACCAGATCAGACATAAACTGCGTCTGACCAGCGGTCCGCCCAGAAGGGCAAGAACAACCAGCGCACTGAGCTATAAAGAACCAGATCCTAATCTTGTCCTTCACGGGCAATACACAGTACAGGATGGGAAATTGGTACCTTGTCAGAAAGTGTCGTCGTCTGGGGAAAAAACTCCCAAGTTGAACGCGAGGCGAACCTCAAAACGTGGGGTTTCTGGAAGTGCATATCCTACAATGCCTAGCTCCGTCTCCTGACATACGCTACACTTCTCTCTATGTCCTCTGTCCGATCAACGATTATTCGACTTTACGATCGTTGCTGGGCTCAAGGCCTCAATTTCCCTACGCAAAGCTCTTTTTAATTTTTCACTTTGTTTGTATATTGAATAGATGGGTGTCATGTATGGACTAGTGATTCGCGAATGAAAACACATCCCATTCTCGTGCTGATTTCTCGAATCCATAAGCGAAATAAGCCGTCTGATGTTATGCATATTGTACTTCGGGTCCTGCCATACAGCTCGGGTGCGTAGGACTTTTGCAGGAGAAAGAATGCAGAGATCCAGGTGGCCACCTTTTATGCTCATTCTATTTGCTTCTGATAATCTGAGCTGTCTTCAAAGAACGACTCCATGACACTTCCGAACCCTAACCCCACCAAATTAAACAGGACCACCGCTCGAACCGGCGGCCGTCGATGGCGTCGATGATGAGCAGCGATCGAGCCGACTTTCCACCCCTTCTTCCGCCACAAGATCTTCCTCCCCCTTCTTCTTCTTTCCTCCACTTCCCTTTCTTTCCTATAGATCAACGTATTGCTCAGTAAACCAGTACAAATAGAGGATGTATAGAGGTATCAGAGCAATTCGGTCTGCTTCATCGACATTCATTAAAACGACATTCGGGCATACCGGGTTAACAGCATCGGCAACAGCGAGAAGAAACGTGAATATCGGTAGAGTCGCGAGAGGCATGACTTCGCTTTCTTCATCGGCATCGGTAACAGGGTCAAGGAAGGAGATGATCAGCAAGGAAGGTCAATCAAAAGCCTCGATCCGAGGAATCCATTCATCCGCAACAGCTCTAGCAGCAGTACAAGACCCAGCCACAACCACCACAACCAGCCAACCATTTCTCCCTCCACCAAACGCCAAGATCGATCTAATCCTACCACCATCGGATACCCGTCCGCATCGGTACTTGAGGCTAAAGAACGGGTTGGAGGTCGTGTTAGTGCATGATGAAGAGTGTGACAAGGCGGCAGCGGCGATGGATGTTGGTGTGGGGCATCTGGAGGATCCGAAGGGTTTAGAAGGGTGTGCGCATTTCTGGTGAGTACGAGTGAGCGGAGCCAGCGAGTCGGAGCACGGTTGGAGGTGTCAAGTGGGATCCAGAATCAGGTATGGAGGGTTGCAGGCTACAAGTTTGGAGGACTGTTACCAAGCTGTCGTAGGAACGGCAGATTTTTTGTTCTTGGCTTGGAGCGAGCGACAGGCGTCATCTCCAGTCCGTCGGAGGACACTCAAGGAGCTGGTTATATTCAGCGTAAAAGCGCAAGCAGCTCTGTTATTTGAGCGGCGTAGGTCGCTCGAGACGATGCGCATATGCCTCTTTGAGGTCGGCGTGGAACGAATTGTAGAGTCTTCGCCGAACGTGCAAAATGGGAGGATTCATGCATTTGTTCATCAAAGGCGGCGTAGGTTGTACAGAAGTGAGCGGCCTGGTTGTTGAGAGGCTGTCACGGAGTGACGAAGAGTAGAAAGCTCTACCAAACGCTCGAGCGAGGGATTTCGCAGCGGAGGAGGGATTATCCACTTGAACGTTGGCTCACGATAGGATACGAGGCATCACTACTCGATCTCGATATCACTAGATGGTGATCGATCAACCGCGAGCAATGAAGCTCGTCTCGTCAACGACATGCAAGCACGAGGATTGGCAGCACGTGTCGCAGGTGTGTTTTATGGGTTTCGGCACTCAAAAAGATCATCCGGAATACAGAATGAGCAGAACCGTTTGTCGCGTAATTGACGGACGGTTGGGTCGTAGATGATGTCCTCCGGTCGTTGTAGGTGGTTCGTCGTGTTTAAGCGGTGCTAGACGTACGCTTCTATCTGTCCAACGTGCTCGGAAAGCGAGCTCTTTGAGCGCATTCTCTCTGGAGTCTGCAACTCCTTGTCACATCTCAACCCACCTTTCCGTTTGGCCGTCGGACTAACATGCTTTCTTGCACAGTGAGCACCTACTCTTCCTCGGTACCAAGAAATATCCCCAGGAGAACGCCTACTCGACCTATCTATCCGCACACAACGGACACTCGAATGCGTACACTGGATTATCAAATACCAACGTACGTCCCCTGTAACTATTCTCGCAGATCTTGTGCTGACTACCGTCTTCCTCTAGTACTTTTTCGAAGTAGCTCCCGACGCCTTGCACGGCGCACTCGACCGTTTCGCGGGATTCTTCACTGAACCACTGTTCGACTCGTCCTGCACCGAGCGGGAAGCAAACGCCGTCAACTCGGAACACAACAAGAATCTGCAATCTGACATGTGGCGGTTCTACCAGCTCGAGAAACACTTGTCTTCCCCACGCCACCCGTACCACAAGTTTGGAACGGGAACGAGGGAGACGTTGTGGGATGCGCCGAGGAGGGAAGGGAGGGATCCGCGTGCAGAATTGATCGAGTGGTGGAGAGATATGTACTGTGCCAAGAGGATGAAGCTGGTTGTGATGGGCAGGGAGAGTCTGGATACGCTCGAGGAATGGGTCAAGGAGCGGTTCGAGGCGGTGCCCGTAAAGACCAAGGAAGGAGAGGAGCGATTGGTATATAGCAGTGATGTGCTTGAGAAGGATCAGATGGGTGTAAGTCGTTTCGCGGCGTATATGCGATTTTAGCTTACCTTTTGTCCTTGTAGAGTATCATCTTTGCCGAGCCCGTCAAGGACGTGCGTGGCCTAGAGGTGACGTTCCCCTTCCCGGATCAGAGCCATCTGTACGCCACCAAGGTATGTGTATGCGGCGTTTTCCCCTTGGCGGCTAGCTGATCGAACTTTTGCAGCCCGGAAACTACCTTGCCCATTTCCTCGGCCATGAAGGCCCTGGCTCAATACTGTCCTACCTCAAGCGACACGGCTGGGTAAACTCCCTTCGAGCAGGGTTTCAGAGCGGTTCCGTAGGCTTCGATTTGTTCAAGGTGACTGTTGATTTGACAGCCGAAGGCCTTCGTGAGTTCCTCTTCAGCGGTGAGGGTATCCTTTCCTGACGCGATGTGTTGCAGTTCATTACAAGGACGTCGCCATGGCAATTTACAAATATATCCACCTTTTGCGCAGCACTCCGCCCCAGGAACACGTCTTTCAAGAGATCAAAGCGTTGTCCGACATTGGTTTCCGTTTCGTCGAGCGTGGTCATGCATCTTCCTACGCCTCGGACCTATCCACACAATTACAACAACCCGTGCCGAGGGAAAAGATCATCTCTTCGCAGTGGTTGGTCGAACGGTTTGATGCACAAGAGCTGAAGGATGCTGTGCAGTTGCTGGACATCAGGAGGAGCACGATCACCGTCACAGCCAAGACGTTGCCGCCGGATGTAGGGCCTTTGGAGAACAAGGAGCCTGTGTACGGCACCAAATACAGAAGCGACAAGATGCCGGAGGAGTTCATCAAAGAAGTGCGTGCGAGTTCCCGATGTATCGTTGGGGAAGCTAATTTGTATCCCGTAGGCTTTACACGGTGCACTCATTCCCGAGCTCCACCTGCCTGGACCGAACGCATTCATTCCAGAAAACTTGGACGTTGAGAAGGTGGAAGGGAAGGAGGTGAGCAAATTGCGCTGTTAGCGGAAGAGCGACACTGACCCGACATTTTGCCAGCCCACGCAAAAGCCGGACTTGCTCAAAGACACACCACTCGCCCGGTTGTGGCACAAAAAGGACGACCGCTTCTGGGTCCCCCGTGCCAACGTTTTCTTGGCTCTGCAATCGTAAGTCGGGACAATTCTTCAGCAGACGCAAATACTGAATGCCGCTCGATAGACCGCTTCTCGATATCACGCCTCGTCAATCAACGCTTGCACGAATGTACTGCGACTTGTTCCGAGATTCGATCACCGAGGAAGTGTACGATGCTGAGCTCGCTGGTCTGCAATACTCGCTCGAATACGCCGGAGATTCCATCACTGTTGGTTCCGTCGGATACAACGACAAGCTTCCCCGTTTGACCGAGAAGATGTTGGGTATGATGAAGGATTTCAAAGTTGACCCGGAGCGATTCGCGATCATCAAGGATCAGGTATGTCGTTTGCTATGGTTGCTTGCTGATTGTGCTGAGTGCAACCTTCTCCTCAGTTGCAACGTGTTTGGACCAACTTTCAACTCGAGGAACCCTACTCGCTGACGGCATATTACGCACACTACGCCGAGTCCGAAAGGATGTGGACACCAGCGGAGAAACTCGTCGAGATCGAACGTGAGTTCTGCGGAGACCAAGCCGTTTTTAGGCGCTAATCCGGCGTTATTCATAGATATCAAACCGGAAGACATTGAGACATTTGCTCGCGAATTCTTTGGACGAATGTACATTGAGACACTTGTTCACGGAAACATGGACACCAAGGTACGCTGCTGTATGCACTTCAGTGGGAATGTTCGCTCATGCTGTTTGGGGACAGGCTGCGGTGGAATTGCAAGAGATGGTCGAACGTGTTCTTGCATCTCAGCCACTGAGCGAGCCAGAAAAGCTCGGCGATCGAACTCTTCTTCTTCCGCCATGTACGTATTTCGCTTTTCGAAAGCTACCGCTTGAGCTGATCTTTGTGACATGCAGCATCCGAGCATGTATGGAAGATGAAGGTACCCAACACGAGCAACGTCAACTCGTCGTGCGAATACTACTGCCAGGTTGGAGATGTCTCTTCTGACCACCTCCGACCTCGCCTGTCGCTTCTCGCGCAAATCGCCAACGAGCCAGTGTTCAATGTCTTGCGAACAAAAGAACAGCTGGGATACCTGGTCTTTTCCGGTGCCCGAGCCGCTACAGGAACAATGGGATTCCGGGTACTATTGCAAAGCGAAAAGCCCGCAGCGTATTTGGAAACTCGGGTAGAAGCGTTTTTTGACACATTCAGGCAATTCTTGGAGGACATGACCGAAGAGGAGTTTGAGACGCACAAGCAAGGATTGGTGCACAAGAAGACAGAGAAGCCAAAGAACCTGCACGGAGAGAGCGCTAGGTTCTGGTCGGCAATCGGGGACGGGTATTATGATTTTGCACGACGTAAGTCTTCACTAGTGCTGTTCTTGCCCCTCGACCTACTGAATTGGCTTGCACACAGGCGTAAGAGATGTGGAGCAAATCAAGGGCACCACAAAGCAAGAAATCTTCGACTTGTTCATGACGCACATTCATCCTTCGTCTACCACCCGCGCCAAGCTGTCCATTCATATGGACTCCCAGGCTCCTCCTGCCGCTGACGCTATCACTGCATTCGACCCAACTACGGCAGCGACATCGCTTGTCGAATCACTGGCCGCGAAATCGGTTACTCTGCCCGAGGACAAACTGACCTTGTTGCTGGAGAGTGAGCCTGCACCCGGGCCCGAGGAGATTCGCGCCTTCGCGAGGGAATACCTTTCCGCGGCAACGGAACTTGCGGCAGAGGACAGAAAGTCGTTGGAGGAGCTGATTGCGGCTGTTGGCGAGGCGGATGTGGACCCCAAAAAGGTGCAAGAGGCGCGAGTGAGGAGTTCGAATGTGGTGATAGAGGACATCATCGCGTTCAAGGCTGGCTTGTTATGTTCGGCTGCGGCGAGGCCTTTGGAAAAACTGGTGCCGACTACGGTTGAGAAGGTGAAGGAGTAGAGAGCACTAATCATGTGTATAGAAATAGAAAAATGCATAACTTCCACTCAGCAGGAGCATATCCGTAATGCCTTTATTCGCGGTCTGACACGCGCAGGTTTTCTTACGCTGCTTATGGTCCACGGCTAGACGGGTTCTCGAACATTACCATGGCTATTAAGAGCAGCGAGCGCCGAGTGCGGCATTGACCTCATTACAGCTTGATTAGCCATGACGGTTCCGTACCTTGAATGTTCATGTGCGATTCATGTGCGATTTATTCACACGGCATTAGAATGCATTAACAGAAGGCAGTGAACGTCTCAGTGCAGCTGCTGGTATACGAGACACATCCACGGTACCTGAAGGCCCTACCGTTTCGAGTTGCTTGTATTATACAGGTGTGTAGGCGGCTTTATCGTTTGAGGTGGACGATACCGAAAGAGCAAAAAAGATCAGAGAGAAGATCCCAGATCTGACGTCAGCATCGGTTGGCGATTGCTTGCATTGTTGCTTCTGAACTTGCGATTCTTCGATTCAAAGTTCACATACCAAATGAATCGAACGCCTTTTACTTACCTAGCCATCTCATTTACACATCAAAGGCCCTTCAACAACTGACGACAAGGATCCGTTATCGGACCATACATCCCTTGCACTCGTCACCATGCCAGAACTCTTCAGCTTCGACCTATCATCGACCCAAACCCTCATCCTCTCCCTCCCGCTCCTATACTTTCTCATTCCGTACTTCCTCTCCCTCCTCACACCCAAACCACTCCCTGGAATCCCGTACCGTAGGAACCGTCAATATCCTATCATCGGGGACGGGTTGGATGCCGGAAAATGGCTAACAGAGCAGAAAACGATCACGCAGTGGTTTGATGGATGTATCCAGGCGTTCATGTATACCGGCCCTGAAAAGGCGGCGCAATGGGGTATACTTGGTGGGAAGGAGAGGACAGCGAAGCAGATGATGCGTGATTTTGATGGTGTAGGCAATGGGTTGCAGCGGGATGAACGATGGGAAGGGATCTGTCAGATGATGTTTGGACTTGGGAATGAAGCGAGGCAGGTTGTTGTGACGGATGTTCATGGTACGTCCCACCGGCGGTGTTTCTCCCTCTTTTTACGTCGCCTGATTGTGATGGGCAAGTAGAGATCCATAATATCTTGACGAAACGAACTGCGGAATTCGAGCGTGCAGAGCAAGTCCCTTGCCTCCTATCTTCTTCTGACTGCGACTCGTGACGTCCTAACATTTCCCTTCTGCGACAGTGTGACCGTACGCCGCATAATTACTCAACTGACTCATCGAAACATCCCTGACGTTCTACTCGTACAAAGATCAACGTATTCAGTGGGATCCTACCACTCGGACAAATCGCTTTGAAAACAGGTACGGCTCCCTCGCTTCTGTTCGTTCGCCGCCTTTTCGTTCGTGACAATGTTCTGACTAGTTGTCTACTGTACATATATAGATGCAATGTGGAAAGTAAGCAGTTCTGTTACATTCTGGCTGGGATCCAATGCTCGTGCTAAGCGACTACGAATCTTTTTTCGGTTAATAGCACCATCGACGAGCGCTCGGTCCTACAATGACCTCCAAGGTACGCAAAAGTCCCCATACTCTGTACCTACGTCTTTCTCTCTCTCCAGACTCCTGTTTCTAACACTCCTGATCATGTACGTGTGCCCAGAATCTCGCAATGTTTCATCCACGAGCGGTTACGGCGGCGAATAACCTGGTAAAGCTTTGGTATTTGAAAGCGGAAAGGATGAAAGATGGACAGTTTTTTGAGAGTAGTGATGATTTGATGGTTAGTTTTCTCTTGTTAAATTCAAGTGGAGCAAGGCGACTGACTGTATGTTTGGATTTGGCGGAGTAGTATTTTGCTACAGTGAGTAAGCTGATTTGAACTGGTAGTAGGGGTGCTGCTAATTTCTGATCTACCATGCGGAACAGGATGCCATCAGTGAGTTCGCTGTAAAGGCGTACGGATGACTTTGCGCTGACACCTCTCATCGCTTATCCAGCCGACATCGCTTTCGGAAAAGGTTACAACCTCCTCCCCGAATACATCTCCTCGCTTTCCTCCACCACCTCCCCTTCCGCATCTCCCTCATCCGAACGACACGAAATCGAGTTCCCGTACGATCCAAACGCAATGTATCACGCAACCGAAGGCCTCCTCACCACCCTCCCCCTCTTTTCCGCCTTTCCCAAAATCTCAATCTTCCTGCAATCGTTCCAACCAAAGTTCCGAAAAGACAAACAACTCGTGCATGCGTTCATCTACGAGCAAATCAGGGAAGCGAGGGAGCGGGCAATCGTGCGTGGTGATGAGAGGGCCGAGTTGGCGGATTCGGCAATTGATCAGGCGTTGTTAAAGGTTGGGACTGTGGATGCTCTTGCCGAGCCGGAACTGCGGGATGGTAAGCGCGATCTTGTTTTTCTTGGCGATGTTGAGATTATGCTGATGGAGACGGGTGTGTAGAGGTACTGCTGTTTCTTGCTGCTGGACAGGAGACGACCGCGCGAACGTTGAGCTGGGGTATGAAGATGCTCGCTCGAGCGCCTGACGTTCAAAAGAAGCTCAAGAAGGAGTTGACGGAGGCGGGGTTGATGGAGAGGGAGTTTACGTATCAGGATCTTCTGGCGGAGAAGGTTCCTTGTAAGTGCTCTCCTGCCCTCCTCACTCTACCGTACCAACTTGAACCGTATGCATAAAGACCTGGAAGCAACCGCAAATGAAATACTTCGTCTCGCTGGAACCGCCGCCGGTGTATCGAGAATCGCAACAAGGGATACCACCGTCCTCGGCAAACTTATCCCGAAAGGCACGACCTTGTACCTCCCTCTTACGTTGATGGCCACACTACCGATGGAGGATCTTGCAGGTGATCCGAGCAATGTCGGTGCAAAGGATGCGAAATGGCCGGGTGCAACGTTGAAGAGTTTCGAGCCGGAGAGGTGGTTGGATGATCAAGGGATGTTTGATGCGTCGGTTGGTGTGCAGAGTCTGCCGTTCAGTGCCGGTCAACGAGGATGTTTTGGAAAGGCTCTTGCTGTGAGTAGTCATGGTGCATACTTGTCTTACAACGCCGCTGAATGGATACACTCGTTTCAGATGCTCGAGCTCAAGACCATGTTGGCCAAGATCAATCTCGCGTTCTTCCTCGACTCGATTCCGGCCGACTACGACAACGACGAGTTTGTAGAGTATGTTTCACGAAAGCCAAAGGTTGCGTATGTGCGCCCTGTTCCATGGTGAACGGCGGGAAGAGCTTGGGTGCTAGATGTTTTTCTTTTCGATTGGATGCCTGTGTCTGCGGCTTGCGCGATGTACGAAGGGCCGTTTTATGGTTCGGGAAGCCAGTAGTGTGCTGCTTGGAACAAAGTCGAATGGCCATAGATATGGACAATGTGTCGCATGTATTGTTCAATTTTATACAATCTCTCCGTTGTTATTACGCTATCAGTCACTTTCAGGCAGATGTGGCGCGTGGGGAACCCGATGTATACTGCTGACGTCGTTGACTATGGAGGTTAAGGTTAATTAAACAACGAACGCCCTCCTCTTCAGCTCCGTAGTGGCTTCAAATCCGTCAATGCTGCGGAAGCGAATTTTCCTAATGTGACGCAATATCGGATTCGTCCACTTCATCTCGGGCATCTCGCAAACCAGTTACTAGTATCTGTCGTCTTCACACAGTAGAGTTGACCACCTGGTCGTGTTGATTCTCGTTCTTACACCCACGCCGTGCCTTCTATATTCAACGACATCCCATGCATGACGAGCCTCCCTGGTATTGCACCGCTCCCTCAGTCATCACAGCGCAGCCGGGACGAAGGAGCAGAATTGGAGGCCTTCGAACGAACACTCAGGGATCGGATCAATGACCTGCAAACCCCTACAGAACAGAACAACCAAGCATGGACTACCGCCTTGCCGAACAAATTCGAAGCGCTAGAGTCAAATTTCGAATCGTACCTCCGGATGGCGCGTCGGACGGACCGCAAGAGGGAAAGGGAGATGGAACGGTTGATGGAGGAGAATGAGAAACTGCAGCTGTTATTGGAAGAGTCGGACAAGCGGGTAGCGGAGATGACGGTAGAGATTGCCGATCTACGTCAAGATGTGTCGGTACGTACTCTCTGCCACATCTGTGCTCCGACTTCTAATGCTCGATTCATGGTATAGGGCGGTCCACGGTTACCGATGGAGTTGCTCATCACAATTGCCGGATTCCTCGCCGGATCAAACGCTTACGGCTCCCTCGCCAACTTTAACCTCGCCTCAAAAGCAGTTCGTACGGAAACACGACCGGTCCTGAACGAGACGATGATGTTGGACTCGAAAGAATATGGGTGGATACAAAGGTACGAGCTTGATCAGGATGAAAAGGAGATCTTTCGCGGAACCTCGACATCCCAGCATGAAAGTTGGCGGCAAGTCAAGTAAGTCGTACTAGACGGACATTCAGAGAAGAGGGACTGATGGCCATCTTCGTCTTTATAGATACGTAGTTGTCAGGAAATCAGTCGACGAAGCTGAATCCGACCCAGACCTTTCGCAGACGTTGTTCCACAAAGGCAGTCGTCTATTTCCCAATCTCCAAGCAATCCTCAAGTACGGCCTCGATCAAAGAGAAATCCTACACATTCGCAAACCAACAAGCCGCGACACACTCACCAACTTTTTGAAAATCCCGCTCTGGTGGATGGATACATGGGGTCCATCGGCCGCTCTCGACCAGATCCTCCTTGACAAGCACGGAGAAATCACAGGACCAATCAAGGAGTCTGACCATTATTGGTTTCGAATGGACTGGGACGTCACATCGGAATTTCATCTCACTATCAATGATCTTGACGCGATGCGGCAGACTCTGCAACACATATGGAGGATCCTTCCGCCTCCGAATCTGATGAAGGCAGCAAAGGCACATTACGAAGCGAACTACATGACTATTGATCCACCCGAGCCGCGCCTCGACAGTGATTATGGATCGATATTGTTCATGCTGAATGGGCCGCTGGATCACCTCGTTCCCTTCGTTCAGGCTGTAAGTTCATGTGTCGTCGTGGCAGATCTTTATGGCAGACTTACCTAACGCCCGTTTTCCGACCATGGCGACACCAGCTCGAAGAAATGCATCTCCGTAACCCCGATCTTGAAGCAGTCGAAATCAAATGGGCCGACTGCCGAGACTATCATACGGACGAATACTTGGCACTTTTACAACCCATCGCCGACGTGTATCGCAAACTGTGGTCAAGTGGGATCAAGCCAACTCTTTCACTCCAGGCAGACCGCATGCGCGATGGCGTGGGGAATTGGTATAACCCTTTACCGGATGTTGATGATCCAGAAGCTGGGTACTTTGGTACTCACTTGCGACACCACGTAGAGGACGGCGGGGAAGGCTTTATCATGGAGACACTGTTCAGATGGGTTGCTGGTCGTACCGGTCTTGAGGAGCATCATGACATTACTTATCCGCATGCGACTCAGATCTGGAAGCCAGTTTTTGCTTAGGGGAAGAGATGGGCGTTGTGGTCAACAGTGGTTTCCCATTGTGACTTTGCACAAATACAGTCTGGGTATGTGCGTCGACGAATGGAAAAGTTGTATCTTGGCCCACATTGGGTCGTATTGAAACCCTTGAGACGAGGAAATGCCAACAATCGTTCTCGCTGGAGGTCGTCGTCGTACATTGTTTCGTCGTGCAGTGCCTGGACCGGTCATGCAATCCTGCATCATGCATCCTCCGTGACCCTAGCTGACATACGGACCCCCATTATCCCTCCGTCCCTAAATGTCCATAGTCACAAAGGGCCAGAACCCACCCGGCAGGGGTTGATTGCACTAACCAATCAACGGCGCTATTAGACAACCTTTGTCTTCGATTTACAGCGATGGAAAGAGTAACTCACGATCTCATTTACAAGCTGCGCAACGGGACCACCACCTTCCTTGACCCGGAAATGCAATCTAGGAGTCTTGCTCTCCTCTTCGCAATCCACGCGGCTTTGCGAGCTTGCCGCAGCAGTCACAACGAGTCCAAGCAGGTGTTTGATCGTTTCCCGCAATTCAGAGGTTGGGTTTGGATGGGAAAGGTTGAACGTCGTGTCGATATTGCCGAGTTTTGACGAAGAGGTTGTCTGCTCGCACATCATGTTGTCGCCGTGTACCGACTGGAGAGCGTCGACGTCGATCGATTTGATATGATCGATAAATTGATACCTCGGCATACTGTTACTGCCACCGTGACCATTCACCGACTCCCAGAGAAGCGGGATACGTAATAACAGTTCCAATGTCTTGATATTCACGGGTTTCAGAATCCGGATACTGCTTGCTCGTGTTGAATGGCGTGGTCGTCGACGATTGCCGGATGGAGAGACGGTTGGACGGTGCATGGTGATCGCAACGACGAGGTTTGGCAAATCAGATGGAGTCCATTGGCAGGTATCGGAGACGATCAGGTATCTGTGAGATTGCACTCAGCACCGTCGGAGCGATAAAACCCGGCGAATACGAGGCGTACTTTGTATCCTTGAACAGCCCTCTCATTCCACCCTCCTCCCTACCGACCGTCGACAACACGTCCGCCCGCTCATGTACCACCGTCTCAAACAACACGGGTCTCAACTCTTGCCGTACCACCCGGCATACGAGGCTGTAATTCGCCAAAGAGCGGTATTTGTCGGTTCCTAAGAGGAATTGGGCTATGAGGTAGTGTAGTTCGAGCGGCAAGATTGGGTCGGCCTATTTGACAAGCACAGTCATTGATTAAAGTTGGAAGTTGTTAATTTCCGAGATAAGAGGTAACAGAATAAGAATACTGACAAATGCTGTAGAGCTCAGGTTCACTCTCTCTATAATCGGGTTCCGTGCGCTCGCTACCGATTCCGAATTTTCCTTTTCCAGCAACTGCTTGGTCTTTCGTTCCTCTTCCGACTCCATCAACGCCAACGACGACGACGACGACGACGACAACGGCGACTCGTTTGCAGATCTGCCGTATTCCGACATCCTCTGCGAGGTTTAGTTCTTGATAACCGACGGATGAAGCACGAAAAGGTAGATGGCGAGGAAGTTGGAGTCATGCTGAGATATGTATGGTAACAGCTATGGTAACTGGTATGGTGAGTCTTGCTCCTTTGCATCCGCCCTTCCGCGGTCACTTACTCACTTAGCAGCACCACCTCTTTATCATCCTACCCTGCCTGGCCTTTCTTTAATCAACTTCAAATCAACAACAAGTACCGAACATGTCATACCTCGCAACACACCTCACATACCAATTCCTCCCGCCGCTCCTCTCTGGCGTACTGGCCAACATCATCGACAGCTACGTCTCTCGCAGCAGCCTCGGGAAGAAACGAAGAGTAGCCGGTGCCGTAGGAAGAGGGAAGGAGAGTCAAGGGAGGAATAGTACATTAGGGAGAGGCAAAAGGTGGTTGAAGAATGTTGGAATCGAGTGGAGGGATGGGCCGGTAGGAAGTGACGGGTGGAGGAGGAATCGGGTCGTAAGTCTTTTTCCCTTCGTACGACCAGGGATTGTTTCGTTGGATTCAGGCTTGCTTGTCATGGACGCTTACTGCTGCAATACGCCTTTCTACCTCTCGTGGCTCGTACCGTCGTTCCCTTCCATCCGCAATACACCAACTGCGTTCCTGCTTTGCCGACGACCGCTCGACCTCTGTACCTCTCCTCAACAACCACCTCTCCCTTCCCGTCCCCAATTCTCCACGGACAAAAGCTCTCCCACGCTCTAATAATCATCGCCTACCTCGTCTACCTAACCACCCACTCCCTCCTCACACACCTGACAAACCCAACACTCTACTCGTTACTCACAATCACGCCACAAACGCCGGAGAACGGGATAAAGAGCGCGTGGAGGGGTCTCAGTCGGCTGTATCATCCTGATAAACTCGGAAAGGGTGCCGCTGCAGAGGATGGGATGTGGGTGTTGATGCGGGAAGGGTATGAGGTGTTGATGGATCCTACGGCGAGGATGGCTTATGATCGGTATGTTTCTGGAACCTTTTGCCCAGTCGTTTCTTCTCGCTCCTGTCTTTCCTCGATATTCGTCTACTTCCGCGCCTCACTCATCGTCTCACTCACTTACCTATCACTGATACGCTATACGTATGCTTTGGCGTGCCATTTATAGTTTTGGACCGAAATCCATCGGATGGACACACGCGACCACTATCCGTGACTACGCTCTGAAAGGGCTCGAGGATATGGCGGTCTGGTACGGAATCACGATTGGCGTACAGATATTACTTGCTTGTAAGCTGATGGATCTCGCATGCTGAGTGCGGCGGGTTGTAACTGATGATGTGGTCTAATAGATTGTCGTCCAGAGATGAGGGCTGGTAAATGGGTACGTTCCCTCTTGAGCCCCTCATCCGCCGCATGCGCAAAGAAGAAACTGATCGCTACGTTCTGGGCAAACTTGTAGATCCGCTTCTACCTCCTCGCAGCACTCGCAACCGCCGAACTCGCACTCCTCTTCTCCCCGACTTCATCCCCCATACATCGACTCACGCAAACCATCGCGCCCAACACGTTACCGTTCCAATGGATCGCGTTCCTGAGGGAACAATGGACCATCATCTCACTTGCCATCACGCAGCTGTACCCGTTATTCTTCTCCCGTGCTGTTGATGTGAAAGGGGAAGGCGAGGCAGCTGTGAAATCCGTGTTTGGGATCGGCAAGGAGGATGCGTTGGGTTTGCGTGGCGCGGTGCAGAGGTTGGGGTTGCTGGCGCAGGAGATGGAGGTTGGGAATGTAATCACGTTTGATTCCAGGCGGAGGGTGTTGGTGGGTGCTGCTGAGGGTGCGGAATTTGAGCAGGAGGTGGGCAAGACGAACAAGGAGGGTGAGCGGTTGGTCCGGCTTTTGAAAAAGGAGATGGAGAATCGTGAGTCATTGCTTTTTCTTCACTTCTCGGTCTCGCTCGTGTTGCCGGTAGTTGATTCTGGGTGTGATGGATAGATGATATTCAGATGAAGCTTGCAAACTCGCCCGTTGGTGCGCCGTTGTGGAAGCAAGCAAGAGAAGCTCGTGTAGGACAGGCGGTCAATACGGCTTGAGAGACGAGGACAAGAGGAATCGATGTCTATTATATATGTTATGCTACATTTGAATACATTACAAGTACTGTCCATTACGTTTCCATTATACACGACTACCGGTATCCGGCATCACCGCAAGCTTCCTCTCGCCTTTACCAAATACCAACCCAATTCCACGCCACCACGTCCAGATCGCAATCAACCCACCGAAACACATCATCGCGCCCGAAAATATCTGAAACCCTATCCACTGTCCATTACTCGAATCGAGAATCGCACCGCTAATCGTTGGGCCGACGAGTTGTCCAGGTGCAGAGGCGAGCATGCCCAGGCCGACCAATGTAGCAAAGTTTGGACCGACACCGAATAGTTGGCCGGTGACGACCGGGATGAGGCTTAGACCCGAGCCACCGAAAGCGCCGTACACGAGAGAAAAGCAAATGACGCCCGGGTACGTGGTAGCGAAATGCCAGGCGATCATTTGCAGCAGTCCGGAAAATTCCATGGCGATGACAAAGGTTTGAATGGCCCCAATCTTGTCTGCGATTTGACCTACGAGGGCCCGTCCTAGGAACATACCGAATCCCATGCAACAGAGCGGCCAAGCAGACGTGAGGCGCGTGACCGAGGAAGGGTCCAGGTTGGGCACGATCGTGTCTTGCGTGTACGACGTGATGTACGCGAATGGCGGAAGGAAACCGCTGCAGAGATTCCCATGAGACGTGAACGGGGAGCAAGAGGAAGACCAGACTTACAAGGTGGATATAAAAATGCCCAGCCAAAATGACCAGAAAACATTTGTTCTGAAAATCCTGTGCAGGCCCCCTGGTATTTCGGTTCCGGTGGTCGGCTTGGCCGGTTCTTTACGCTCTATCACTGGCGATGCATCTGTATTCGCCGCGACTGCAGTCTTCTCTTCCACTTTCTCCTGCTGAATATATTTGCCTTGTATCTCGGGCTCCGATGCGTCGCGCTCCTCGATCGGTGATAGCGCTGCAGGCAAACCGCTTCTCCTCACCAATTTTCTTGTTCTCCAGTCAAAGCGGTACGGCGCAATTCTCCGTTCCTTGATCAACAGCAACGCCAACATTCCCACACCAGCTTGCACACCCGCAAGCACACCCAGCGTCTTCCGACTTCCGTTGAACCGGGCGATCAACTCTCTGGCGAAAATGACGTTGATGGCGCCGCCGCACCCTGCAAACCCACCGACGAGCCCGGTGGCGAGCCCGCGATGCTTAAAGAACCATTGTGTGGGGAGGGAGAGGATCAGCGGGACAATGAACGCTTGGCCACACCCGTAGAGGAGACCCTGCACAAGAACGATGACGAGCAGACGGGCGGGCAAGGTGAGAGCGAAGAGAGGAGACAGCGGGGAGATCAGCCAAACACAGGCAGCAGGAAACGTCACTTTTCTTACTTGTGCCAACATTGTCTGCCATAACTTGTTTGAAAAGGCGGCCAGGACGAGCGCGATGACGCATATTACGATTCCAATTTGTATTACCGGCTGTTGAGACAGGTGATTAGACCGAGAGATTCTGCGCTTTCGCAGTAGGCAGATAAGGCAGACGAACCTTGTAACCGCTATTCCGAACAGCATCGTGCAAGGAAAAGAACGCACAGCCTTATAGTCAGCCTCATTTCCCTGTATTACCGCAATCCGACAAGCCTGAAAGCGCGGTTCCTGCCGTTACTGTCACGCGAACGTGCGGTCCGGTGAGCAGTGACATCAGCTCGTACCCCTTCTGTACCTGCACAGTATGTCCTCTTTCTGAATGTACACTGGCCCCGCGTCGGGGACGAAAGAGGACGAAGGAAAAGAAGTGGAGAAAGGCGGAAAAAGTAACAGAGCGGTGGACTTACATCTTATCTGCCAACCTTCCCGTCAAATTCGCAAACGCCGTACACGACTGCACATATGCAATGGCGGAACCGATGGAGCGGCGGTGTCGAATGGTGGTGAGACAGTGCAAAGAGGGAGTGGCGGAGTGAAAGAATGGCAGAGTATGGCCATCGGTCGTCGGCGCGTTGAGGACAAGGGATAATTTTCGAGTTTTAGTTGGAGTCATAGCGAATGACGGACGATTGAAGCGACAAATAAGAAACGAAAAGGCGATAAGTCTACGCCATTCCATGACATACAGCCGCCATTCTATGCCGAAATCCTGTCCTGTGCGACGATCGACTTCGCCTCGCCTCGCGTCGCAGTTACTGGATCTTTGCCTGTCCTCCTCTTAACAATCGCCTCCACGCCTTTGCACCCTTCCTCGAACCTCAATTACCCCACTTCTTGTTGCTTGCTACATGTCACAGCTACGCCACTCGGCAGCTATCCCTGCGCCCTCTCCAATTTGCCTTCTCATCGAACGAAAATCACCCGACCCACCCACTAAACTGCCCACCAACCCAGTCACATCTAGACAAGAAAAGCGAGAAAGCTGAAACTTACGAATGCCAGTATCCCTCCGATGAGGGCAACGATACTCTCCGAGTACGACGAGTATTTGGAGGCGTAGTACGTCTGTCCATCGCGAAGCAAAGGCACAGACGACTCGGTATCAGTCAGGCCCTTATGGGAAGCGGAATGAAAAGGGAAGGGGTGTTAAGATGTTGTGACGCACCTGGTATGAACCTTGTGACATTCCAAATCTATTTAGATACCGAGATTGTGGTCAGCTAAACGGATATACACGTACATACGGCCTCTTCCCTGGTTTTTGCATCCCTCTTACTCTCTTCCCCCTCTCTTGCGCAATTTCTTGCTCTCGCCAAACACATGTTTCGCTCGTTCGCTCGTGTGCGGCCGCTTGCTCTCCATGGTGGTACGTGATAGAATGGAAGGGACAGTAAAAGAGGGACTTACCCCATAATAGTCACTATATCAAAGACCCGAACAATGCAAGTCAGCGAAAGGTATCCGGCTACGCAATGGCTGTTTGCAGACGAGTATGAGGAAGAGACAAAGAGAAGTCGATGTCCTTGGAGGCAAAGAAGGGGGCAGGACAAAGAGGCCAGAAAAACAGGGAGGAGGAGAGAGGAAGAAGGACGAGGAGAGAAAACGTACCGCTCAGAAGCGTCAACCCGAACAAGACTACACATCCTCTCCACGTTTCCTTTTCCTCTGGCTTCACCGTCTTCTTTCCGACCTCCCTCGCTTCCGGGCGTACGCTACCTCCGACATCTCCTGCTTCCTTATTACTCGTTGGTGAATGTCTGCCGAGCTGAACCTTCCGTTGGTGGTAGTCCGACATCGTGCTAGGTTCTTTTGTTTCCTGCGTTCTCGTTGTCGCGCCTCGAGATAACGAACAATCAAACGCAAAGATCGGAACAGCTTTAAACACAGCGAAGACTCAAGACTCGCTGCGTACTGAAAGAGAAGGTAAACGTTTGGTTCAATGTTCATTATTCCATGCCTGCTTCAATAATCAAGTCAGCCGCCTCTGATCATTCAGCTCATCTTCCTCAACCAACATTTCCTTGGTTCTTTCTCTTCGGCTGACTGTACCACTGTTGGAATTATCGGGCGATGCCGAAGTCGCTCACTATCGGAAGAACCGGGCCGGGGTTGCCGAGCGCGAGGCGGGGAAATATGCGGGAGGAAGTGATGCCGGGCGTGGATAGCGAGGTGGATCGTCTGTGAGCTCGTTCGTGCAGCAGTATGTCGGTACAGTATCACGAAGCAGGTTCACAGCAGCTTCACAGGTTCATCTATGTATATGCGCTCCGCGATATTGACAACATGAACATCTTGCGAATGCCTCACAGTGCCACAGGCTCATGTCGACTCGCAGGAGGCATTCTTTCCGGAAATGTAACAGAACAAAGCATGCTAGACTATCGCCCACTGATTCATCCATCACAACAAGTCATGGTCTTTGGGAGCCCGTTCCGTCACTTTGCAGGTTGTTCTCCTTTTGGCCGAATTGAGTCAAAAGTGACGCCTGCCTGTTACTCAACTGCTATCCCTATGCCATCGATCTGTAGGTGTAAAAAGGATAGACAAAATAAATCAATCAGGAGACATGCAGTTTCGTTCGCAACAGCCAAATACAACCACAATACAAAAAAAAGTAACGCTTCAGAGTCCATACTACCATAGCTCATCTACAACACGCCAGACTTGCTACTCGGCAGCTCACTACCGGTCAACTTTACGAAGAGGCCTGGACGATCGCATCAGCGTCAACGCCAACCTTCTCCTTCCAGATCACCTTCATCTCGTCCCAGATCTCGGCGCCAATCTCCCTTCCTTGAGTCGACAAGACGAAATCGGACGGCCTAGCCATGCGGATCGCAGATCAGCAACACGCGCAATGGTCCGACACAAGGGTGGTCAGATACGTACTCGAAGACTCGGCAATCGTGGATGTAAGCTCCGGTTGGCATATCATGCGTTCCAGCCCAAACGAGGTTTCGTGCACCTGCTTCAGTGCTTCGTGCAGCGATCAACTTCAACAAACTAGACCACGATCGTTCAGAGACAAGTCACACATCAGGATGAGCATTGCTTCCAAAGGATAACGGGAAGAAGGGAAAGGTAATGACACACCCGATCAAGCAGCCTTTTAGACCGACAGATTCTCGCATCAAACTAGAATGGCACAGACCTGGATGCACAGCGTTGACGATGATGTCGGGGCATAGTAGGTCTGCGAGAATGAAGGCATTCATGATGTTGACGGCTGTGAGGCAATACCAAGTTAGCATCGAGCAATAGCATGAATGGCGAGGATGTTGTACGGACCTTTGGTTTCGTTGTACCTATCCGATGGCTTGAACAACTCCTCTTCCTGGAAACATTGCAATGTATCCTTCCTCCCCTCTTTCATGCCAGGCAAAACATCATGAATCCAATAATGAACAGCGGAAGATACGATAGTCAAGTGAGGCTTGAAGTTGGGCGAGTGTGGCATGGGTGGAAGATGCGCGGTCTTTCTGAGGATGGGAATGAGAAGGACGGAGAGAAGGGAATTGGCGATGTTGTTGACTTGTGATCTGGTAGTGATCCAAGAAGATCAGTCAAGGACGGAAATATAGAAGTTTAGAGCGATGAGCGATACGGACGTGGATTCGAAGCCATCAACGGTCTTGACAAACTTTTCGGTCGAGATACCGGCATTGGAAACCTGCATTCACAGCTCAGTCAGCATAGCTTGAGATGTGGATCGATCTTTAGATAAGCAAGCAAGACTCACAAACACATCCAGCCTCTCCAACTCCCTGTTCACACAATCACCGAAATCCTTCACGCTCTGCAGCCTCCCCAGATCCAACTCCCAAACTTCCGGAACAGTTCCTTTGCCGCCATTCGCTTCGACGATCTCTTGTGCGGCCTTGTGTCCTGCATGAGTGTTTCGTACGGCGAGGATGAGCCGGGATGGGTTGTGTTGCGCAAAAGTCTTTGCGGCTTCGTACCCGAGGCCGCTACAGTGAAGCAAAAGGTCAGCAGCCGTCGACGAGGAGCAAGCGATATGACGAGAGGAAGGACGTACGTGTTGGAACCAGTCACGATGACGACTCTGCCTGTCAGATCAGGACAGACCACTTGCGGAACGGTAGTGTACTGAGATCGTATAAAGTTGGACAATGTGAACTTCATGGTGGTTTATGTAGAGCTGTATGTCGATTTGACCGAGGAAGACGACTCATTGGTTGGCGTAGGGAATAGCGGTGTTATATACCTGCCCTTTGGTTTATAGAGATCCAAGAAGATGCTTCTTGAACAAAGGATGAATAGCAAGGATTGGATGCCTGAGCAATTCGTAAGTCTATACCTAACTCGACCCGACCTCGGCAATCGGCTTTGGTGCCGGCCTCCAAACGCGGCCCCACCAGGTGTTACAAGTCCTTCCATCTCCCTTTCGTCAGTTTTTCTCAGTCTATCGCCTCTATCGTCTCTATCATCTCTATCATCTACGCAACACAGTCAACAAATATGACGAGACCAGCATCCACCATATCAGAGATTTCAGTAGGGTTGCCGAAAGACTTGCGTGCGGGCGAGTCCCTTGATAGCGTAGTGAACCAATATCCCTTCTCTTGCTCCTGATTGCTTCTGATGTATTTGACTGTTATTCTCGTAGACACGACAGCTACGACGGCTGTAGCAAAAGTCCGAGGCCAGATCTTTTCGGTACGAGCATCATCGCTCCCTTATCATGACAATGGATACAAACAGTGTCTTATTGCGCACAATGTATACAAAGATCGGAAAGTGTGAAGAGATGAGCCGGTCACATGACGGTGACATGATTGTTGTATGCGATCCCAGAGAGACTGGCTCACGAACAACGCTGCTGCAACAGGAATACCCTCGGAGTATTGATCTATTGAAATACTCTTGATCACCCTGACATTGGTCATACCACAACGTTGCAATCGACATACACAAATCAGTTCACCCCGGGACTCTGTCTGTCTTGACTCGGATTCCGCTACTTTGGCGAATGCCTAATGGGGTGATCTTACAGCGTTTGTATGGAAATACTGTGAACCGCGTCTACAGTGTGACGGTGGCGCCTTTGTAGTGGCTACGTACTGTATTCATGCAGGTGACATTTTCGATGGAACTCTCAAAGCGCTTACGGTCGCAGGCTCGTGTCAACGCTACAATACCTCTATCCCGCCTTTGCCGCCATTTCCCTCTTGGCCATCCTCTTCTCCACAATCCCGATATACTGAGTCATCCCTCCTGGCGTCAACCTCACCTTGCCTCCTCCAACCCTGCAAGTTTCTCCCTTGCGAACATTTTCTTCGTCGTCCGAGCTCGATTCCGAGGCAGACTCGTCCAGATCGTCGTGATCAAATGCTTCGCGCGGCGTGACACCTTCGATAACGACTCGGTTGAACCAACTGTTGGGAAGAGTATGATCGTCAACATGCACCTGAGCTGAGATGCCGTCCAGGCTTACCGATCGTGCGTGACCAGGATAATGGCGCCAGAGTAACGGCGGAGACTGAGTGCTAGCGCTTCAATAGTGGGCGCATCAACGTGCGTGGTGATTTCGTCCAATAGCCTACAGAGAAATCGTCAGGATTCACCGTCTCGACTAGCAGATTGTGTGCAACTCACAAGAGATGCGGAGGGTTCCACATGATCAATGCAAATGCCAGCCGAACCTGTCAGGACGACGCTCAGCCACGAGCAAACAAACACGCTGCAAGCCAAGCATCGACACACCTTCTGACCCCCACTCAATGCTTTCACCGGAGTATGTGAACTCAACTTGCCCGGCAACCCCAACCCGCCTAGAAAACTCCTGGCATCCCGCTCCTCCACTGCCTCTCCCTTGTTCGCAAAGTAAGCCATGAAATGCATCAACGCTGTCGTCGGCGCGTCTCCTTCCTCGGGGAGTGCCGAAAGCTCCTCGACCGACGTCTGAGAAAAGTACCCAATCTTCATCGTCGGATGGCGCGTGATGGTTCCGGACGTCGGTTGCAGCTCTCCAAGAACGAGCTTTGCGATGGTACTTTTCCCCTCGCCGTTCGCTCCGATAAACGAACATCTCCCCGTCTGACCAACCGTAAAAGATACGCCCTCAACCACGTTGTTCTTCGTCTTGGGGTACCGGAATGCTACATCTTGGAAATGAACAAGATCGCCCGACGTTCGTAGTTTCGACGGCTGTGGGAGTGTCATTTTGACACGACGTTCAACCTCGTCCTGCGCGATTTCGGCTCGACTGGTGAGGTGGTACCCGGCAAGATCGCGGTTCAGTTTAAATCGACCGCCTTTGGCACTTTGTTCGATTCCCCATCGGTCGTCGAGTCTGTTGCGATGGGCAAGTCAGCATCACCTTGCTCTCTCAGCCCAGAGCCAAGCATCGCCTACTTTTTCTGTCGACTTTTCACCATGCGCAACCGATTCTCATCACCCGTCTTCTTGGCCGTCTCCTTGCCCTTCTGAATAGACGCCTCGATCTACTCATCTCGCCAGCTCTCGTATCAGGACCTTATTATCTATTAACAACGGCAAGAAACAAACTCACATGCTCCTTCTTCTTCGCCATCGCCTCCCTCTGCTTTCCCGTCCGCTTCGCCTCTTTCCGCTGATTAATCTCATAAGCTCTCGGTGTGCCATCAAAGTACCTCAACCCACAGTTCCGGATCAAGATTGTCTCTTCGACGACGTTTTCGAGAAACATTTGATCATGGGACGTGATCACGACTGTTCGTGTTTGAGTCTGAAGATACCGCTCGAGCCAGAGCGTTGCATCTAGGTCCTACAAACGGAACGCACAAGAGGATCCCTACTATGTCAGCAACGTGAGGGAGATACCAGGTCAAGCCAGGCCAAGTACGGGACTGACCAAGAAATTCGAAGGCTCATCCAACAACAACACATCACTTTGCACCAACAAACTCCCCGCCAGACTGCATCTCGATTTCCACCCGCCTGAGAGCTCTGTAAAACGTCCATCGATCATCTGTTGTGAGAATCCCAAGCCGGAGAGGATCGTTCCGGCTTGTGCAGACATTTTTGATACTTCCGTCTGAGGATGGCGTGCGTATGGCGGTGAATAAAGGGTATGGTATCAATGGAATGAAAGAACAAACGGACTTACGACTTCCATGGTTAGACTCAAGTCCGCCATCAACGATAACGCCTCATCCACCACCGTATCCTCGACATGCATAGCATCGCCTTGCTCCACGCTGCCATCATAGCATCAATTTTCCACACACCTTGCATACGCCACCAACCAATGGAAACAAACCTCGACTCACAGTCTCTGTGCATCCTCAAACGACTCTTCGGCTTTCAATTGCCTTCCTCTCGCTTCCTTCCCACGCGCACCAGACCGCCGCATCGCGAGATCATTCGCGTCGTCCAGCGCTTCACTGGCTTTCACGAGACGGAGTTGGGAGAGAGCTTGTTGCATCTTGAGAGGGGAAGAGGATTCCACCGCGGCGCTGATGACTAGGTGAGAAAGGATCGTCATGCGAGTGGTTGATGACATTCAAGGTGTTTAGGGCGATAGATAGGAGGTAAGAGGGAAAAAGCGTACGTACGTTCAAACTCGGCTTGGACTCTACACCTCGCCCTATCACTCCTGACAACATGCTGCAGCACCGTCTCCCCCTCATCTTGACCTGGAAGGGGTGTTGAATCTTCAAGCTGCGATAGGAGAAGGATCCTTATCGATTTCCCGATGCCCGGGATGAGCTTGTGGTGGAGGCAGGTGAAGAGGGCTGTTTGATGGTTATAGAGGGCTTTTCAGCTGATCCGCCGTGGAGTGAGGGAAGCATAAGGTTGAACATGACTGACTTGATTTGCCTGTTCCGTTTCTGGCAGAGGATGAGACGGTCAGTTTCGCCTGTCTTGAGATGGGCTTGAGATTAAGGGTCACCCGACTCGCAGAACGGAACCTCATTCGTCCTCCTGCGTTGCTCGCACGCTACGTAAACACCCAGTACCAGTCCAGTCCTGGACTCACCTGCCGACCAGAGCATACCGTACACCAGCTTTCAACCTCACATCCACATCAACCAACAGCTCTTTCTCCCCTACAGAGATATTAACGCCATGCAAGTCGATTTCTGTTTCTGATTCCAAGGTGTCGACATGAAAGCGTGTTTGTTGGGATGTTGCGGTTATGTGGTTGAATGGTTTCGAGGGCCATGAAGAGGAAGGAGGTTGGCGGGTTGTTGATCTGGGTGGCATGTCGGAATTTGGAATGAGGTATGAAGGTGGAAGTTAGAAAGGCGGAGGTTGCACTGGGTCTGATCTGCTTATAATATCGCTCCAATTGTTCCGGGCGCACCTCTATGACTCACCTACTTTGCTATCTAATCTCTTGATCGAGTCACCAGCCGGCTATTTCTCGGCCCTCGCTTCCGGATGCCGCTTCTTGCTTGCAATACCTTCGGACGTGTCAACCCATCAAGGCAGGACTTGGTCATTGGTCAAAGGTCTTTCAACAGCTCATCAGACTCAGATTAATCCGTCCCAATGGCATCATCAGCTTCCTTCCTGTATGCCGCTTACCGTTCTTCTGTTTCTTCAGTTACGTCTGATCGGTCCCGTCATTGATGCTGTGGAACCAAACTCATAGTATAACGCACGTTCACCAGCCAAAGGTAAGACTTGATCAGATCTTGAACATGGAGAGGAACGGTGGTGCAGCACGACGAGCAGTCGGTGTTACGGAGCATGTCATGGGTAACGGAGAGGTAAGTCCAATTGATTTCTTCGTCTTCTTGTCCTGAATCAGAGTGATTGGCTAAGATGCCATCTACGAACCATAGGAGGACTTTTGTTTACCGCTCAAAGCCCTTTCCCTAGTTGCGCAATTTCTGGCCGGAAACTATAGCTATGCCACACTCGCAAATTTCAGTCTTGCATCTCGAAGGGTACAGCAGGAGTTGCAACTGACGCTATACGAGACGATGGTAGTGAATGAAAGAGACATCCGGTGGTTTGCGAATCTTCACAGGACTCGTAGACTGAAGAAGGCATTCTCTTACTCTTACAAGACAAGCTGTTAGGATGCTGCAAGAGACAATGACTGATGTTACTCTACCTTGCAGGTATCTCAACACCGACTTCAGCAATGCCCTTCATCCGCGCGTCGCCTTGTTTCCCCGCCTAGTGGTAACGATATAAAAGTATCCCAGGGACAATGTCGCCGGTCGACACCCGTTGGACACACACATCACCGTTCACAAGACCGTTCACACGGGCACCCTATCAGCATTGCTACGCATTCCTCTTTCTCGCCAGCCAAGAAGCGTTCCTACTACTACTGTCCGTGCCATTACCGTCGAACAGCACCACATTCATTCCACTACAACCCGAGATAATGCGTCCGTACTAGGCGATGGATATCCTCAGTAGGAAGGGTATCCTCCCGCAGAAACACTAAAGTATCCCGACGCCAGAATTTACATCGAGGAACACCATCCAACGGACGATCTGCGACGTACGATCGTGCAAGTCTTGTGGTCTGTGATCTCTGCCTAAAGTATGCGCAGGAAGGATAGGCCAGATGATCAGGGAAGCGATATTGAAAGGCCAAAAGTACACTTTCGCGTGAGCAGAGGTCTCGGTATTGCGGACCTGGTGACTGAAGCTGTAAGTACATCTCGACAGGGCCAAGAGGTAGATAGACATGCTCACGCATTTATCAACTCTAGCTGGAGATACCTTTGCAGAATGGCATTTACCCAATCGTAACCATAAACATCATCAGTGGCTTTGGAGTAGTCATTACAGAGAACGAACTGGAAGCAAGTATGACCAAAGCCGCGCAATTCTACACCCGGGTCTAAAGTTTTCGCTCGCATGGACGCGGACAATGCGGAGGATGCCGTCTTTCTACCCTTCTCTACGATCAGATGCGCCGAATATGCATCCATGGCGGATACGGGTCGTCTTATGCCTTCCGGGGCGGAAATATTCGTGTTGGAGATTCATAATAGTGATGGCGATAGCGATAGTGTTGGGCGCGCGGATCATGAAATGGCGTTCCGTCTAGAGCGACGAGAAGGATGACTCGGAACCATGGTTGGACGCTGCCTGGATGGGCAGAGAGATAGTCTATTTGTGCCTCTGGTCGATTGTCCTGTGACCTGTAACGTGATGTGCCTGGTGTCCAGATCAAAAAGAGGTTTTGCGGTGTTGTTCGAGACCGCGGTTGGCATCAGTCACCCTTGGATACGCATGTATGTTATATTACCATGTTCACAACTTTGCTCAGCTACTTGCCCAAATGAAGCAGGGTTGCTGGGTGTAACTCGGAGTAACCAATTGTAGTAACGCTGCCGTCACCCTAAGCGGGTCGCGGTAGCAGCTGCGGTAGCTGTCGCGGTCGATCAACCTACTAGATGCCGAAGTGGAGGTACTGACGAAGCCTACTGCAGTCCTGCAGCTCCTTCTCCCACCTTCCTTCTATACCTCCGACCAACCTTATTTCCGTCTCTTGTGTTCATGTGCCACGCCGAGCCAGCGATTGGTAATCCTCCCAAGCAGATAAACGAGTATATAAGACCAGTCTTCCCGGTATTGTCTTCCTCGACCGGTTTCCACGATCATCAACGCCAACTCATCTCGCAGCATCATGAAGTATACGTTGCCTACATTTATTCGTTCCCAGTTTACGACGCTTCCGCCTGTCAATGTTCCCGATCTAACAGGCAGGGTCGTCATCGTCACCGGGTCCAACATGTACGTCACCCTCGCAACTCGCTCTCCTTGCCGTATGCTGAACCTTGTCCAACTGTAGCGGCCTCGGGTACGAAGCAGCAAAAACATTCGCGAAATACAATCCTGCCCGTCTTATCCTAGCTGTGCGAAACACCAAAGCAGGAGACAAGGCCGCACAAGAGATTGTCGAAGCGAATGGCGGCAAAGGAACTGTTCCGGAAGTTTGGGAGTTGGATCTGGGGAGGTTGCAGAGTGTCAAGGATTTCGGGGAGCGGGTGAATAGAGAGTTGGACAGGTTGGATATTTTTGTGAGTCTTTCCGTTGTTCTCCGTGGTATCTTGTACCGGATGAGAGGTTGACATCACGGTTGTGACAGGTCTCGAATGCGGGTATTGCTACGGAAAAGTTTACAAGAACCGCCGACGGCTTTGAATCCACGTCAGTACCCCTTCGCTTCCTTACACCCTCGCACCGTTCCTGACCTTTGTTCCACGCAACAGCTCCCAAGTAAACAACATCGCCAATTCGCTTCTGTCCGTCCTCCTCGTCCCGATCCTCCGCCGAACAGCCCACTTGCCACCTCCTCGACCGGAATCACCACCGATGAAGCCGCATTTGTGTATCGTTGCTTCTGAAGTACATCATTGGATTAATGGTTTGCTGCCCGGGATGAAGGAGGGTAGGAAGGATATCTTGAAGTGTTTCCAAGAGGAAGAGTTGTTTGTTGGTTCGAATAGGTATTCCGAGTCGAAAGGTACGTCGCCACAGTCTTCTATCGTGTTGTTTTGTTGCTCGGTACTGATCTTGTGCGGTGTGGTAGCTGTCAACGTGATGAACGTGTTCGTCCTCGCGGAATTGATTGGCCCGGATGTGGTTGTGAATGCTATCAACCCTGGGTTCTGTCATTCTGGTTTGATGAGGGAGACTGTCGGTATCAAGGGAATGCTCGCTGCGTGAGTACACCCTTTGCGCTTCAACACACCACCACCATGACCACCACAATCGTCGTACTCGGAAATTAACGTGCCTCGTTGTCCTGCCTCTTTTCCATGCCGATGAAACGACCGTAGCCTTATGAAGATGGTTATCGCTCGATCTACCGAAGTTGGATCTCGAAACCTTGTGTGGGCCGGAACGCAGGATATGCCGACTGGTTCATATGTTCATGATTGTGCGATATCCGAGTACGTGATCTTTTCCTCCTCTGTTTGGATGTCCTCTTCCTCCTCTTCCCATATTACTGCTTCCGCTTCGCCATCACCTCGACCTCTTTCCCTTTTACTATACATATGGTTCACCGAGCTGATTTGTGCATCGTTACTTTCGTAGGCCATCCGATTTCGTCATCTCGCCTCAGGGAAGGGAGATCGGGAAGGACATCTGGGAAGAGATGAAGGCCGTTTGGAAGGAGAAGTTGGGTGTTGATGCTGATGCGATCATCAATTCCAAGTAAATGGAAGTTTGGTGGGTGGAGTAGCTTTAGCTGCGGAATGTGTGGGTGTAAGTCGTGGTTGTATAGACGACTAAAGTGGGATTGCGCTGTTTTCATTTGTTTATAGTCTTTGTACAGTGGTCGTGCGCCTGAAGCTGTATGTATTTCGATGAAATCATTTTCTTTCTATTGCTCTTACAGATCGATGTATACAGATAGTGGTTTAACCATCATCGGCAGGTGCTGTATCAACTCAATACCCGGCTGAGATGGTTGTGGCGAAGATTCGGCAAAACTGCTCGCATTATCTTATACAATTCCAAGCTGGGCCACTGTCTTATCCTAGCCTCGATACACCAGCCTGCGTGCACGCGTCGGATTCGAACTTTCTGCGCTTGGAGGATATCACCAATTTCCCCGGTATGAAGAAAGGTATAGGCCAAAGCTGGAGGAGGTTGATGAAGCGAGAGATAGTTGATCCATAATAGTAAATCGACCTTCCCATTGTTCTGCACTTCAGTAACGGGTTAACCGCCTGATCAAGCTGTCAACCGGAGATCCTTGAACAACTGCAATCTGCATCGGATTAAGCAAAACGATGAACCCAGCAGCAGAGTAACCTGCAACTGAGCGGAACAGCAAACTCACCTATTCCTCTGTCGCAGGCATACGTAACGAGGCGTACGTCTCCTCATACAAAACAAATTTAGAGGTGGTATAATCGAGCAGACGAAATGTAACTCCTTGTCCATTCCCCAGGTTCATTGCATCTTCTACGCTAAAGATCAATTCCAGGTCGTCGTATTGGCGAGAACTATTCGAGTCGCCATCATCCTCGACATCATTGGATAAATTGTATTCCTCAGAATCGTCGATATGGAGGTTGATGGCGAGGAGGAAGGTAGAAGGCGTGATGTGCGACCAATTCGCGGCATAAGTCGCAGCAAGCGCTGGCATAGAGGCTTTGATCTCGGCAATCGTTATCTCATTTGTTCCGAATTCCAACTTTGGGAATACATCGCCACGTTGAAGAAGTGTGCCAAACTACACGCAAATTTTCTTGGTCAGAACATGCAGAGACGTACAAGTAATATGACGACTGCTTACAGAGTCGATGAATGCTTCTAATGTCGCGACATTCGAAAAGCTAATCCAGGCGCGCGGGGATGCACCATCTTCGAAGTCGTGATTGGCGATTGGAAAAGCTTGAAAGAGATATCGCATCGTCTCTTGCAGACCTTCTTTCGAGTTTCCATCTTCAAGGTCAAAATTGAATCTCGCTTCATAGTAGAAAGACCATCGAAAAACCGAGAAAGCATGTCGGCCACCCAAAATCCTTCCCGAACCAGACACATGACATTCCTCGACAACCGGATACCCAAGAGGCGTTGAAGCGGCCTCGTCGGTCACCGTGTTCGCTGCAGACAGACGAATCAGGTGTTCCAATGTGGTGGCGCATACTACGTTGGAGATACGAGCAGATACGGAGGGAACATAGATCGGGTAGCTAAGTCGAGTACGCAAGAGTCGCTCGCCTCGGGACATTTCGACGTGGATGTTTGAGACCTCAGAAGGAGTTTGAAAGTCTTCATCTTTGATGAGATATCTTTGCACAAATAGATCAACTTTAGCCGTTGATATACTTCGTCCTGGATAATAATTCCTACTCACTTGATAAGCTTCCCGTGTTTCTTCAACAACTCTTTCATTAGTCGGGTGCTTGCTTCGTTGTTCGGCGCGCATTCGGGTGGCATTATGAATGTTTCGTAAAGGACAGGCAAGGTTTCCGCTCGAACGAGCTTGCAAGTCGAGTTGAGGCTAGCCAGGGTTGCATATTGATCAGATCCAGCCAGGAATTGTGCGATGACGACGAGTAGCTCGAGAGGCAACATCCAGGGGGTCTGTTATGGGATATAATGATCAGCAAAGTCAAACGTCTCCTCGACATGTGTCGTGAACAGTTACACACCTCTTTCAATGCGTGGTTCAAGCCCGTGTTCTCGGTGACTCCTGTGTTGTACTTGTCGCCGTCGTCCTGCGACGCTCCATTCAGTTTCTTCAGAAGCGAAGTCGTTTCTGCCGATAAGATAGCAGTCTTTCGCACGTGTTCGCTTGCAACGACTTCTTCCCTAGCACTACTTTTGACTTCCGTCATATCTTGTGTCGAAGTGTAGATTGATCTTGAACAAGACTCCACAATTTCGCCCTTACGGTACGACGGCCTGCGGTCGGCTTGATCAAGGTAGTTGAACGTAAGGCGGTAGGTGAATCGGTGAAAGCTGGACATGGAATATTTTTGTCGATGTTATTCGAGTATGTTTGGATATTGATTGACATGGCAGTCCTGCCATCATCTTCCTTTCGACGACGCCGAGATGGCGAGTTTAAAGGACGGAAGATTCTGAAACGCGTGATGGAAGATCAGGCTGTGCAAAATTGACTTTGCAAACCGACAGAGGAGCGGCGCTTCGAAGGTCCGAGCAGTACGTCCTCAACCATAACAATTCCATATACCGACCATGCAAGAGAGACAGATTTTCAGTGACATTTGGCGTGGATACAAGGTCGGACTATAGGCGAAACGATGTTGGAAGGAGCAGGATGGAGTTGCAGAACGACGAATGAGACGCTGTATGTCGAGGAATCGAAACTCGAGCTGAGAGATCGTTCAGGCCAACAATTGGTTGACAGGATGGAATGCTTGCGCATAGGTTAGATATCATGGAATCTTTGTGCAGCCCAAGCTATGGTAGTACTCATGGGCCAGAAGCAGAAGAATAGGATATAGTAGGACAAGACAGATGATAAGTTGTTGCAAGGAAGACTTGGCCACCGTATGGACACGGGAAGGAAAGTACAGAGGTGTTGACCATAGTGTGTCTACCTACTAGAACGATTTGTGATAATTTCTATCTAGACGCATTGGCCGGCGACCGGCGCTTTTTCACCGAGCAGAAAGGCCGGTTCCAAAAGAGCTTGTACCTTGTCCAAAAGGCTGTAGTCGATGAAGTGCTCGCTATATGCTCGCACCAAAGTGACCATCTGAATCCTCTCTGTCATTAACGTCATTGGAAGTACGCCCAGCATCGCCATCCTCGCCGCCATGTATACCAACGGTAGATGATACGGGTTGATTTCGAGTGGGCTTTGGCAGAGAGATCGCCAGCTAATGGCGAGGATGCAAGGGATCAGGTTGCAGCTGACGGGTCCAAGGCCGAACATGGAGACACGACGGTTCGGCGGAATATATCTGGGATAGCAAATGTCAGCTAGGAATATGATAGATGGGCGGCAAGGATACCTACACGTGATCACCCTGAAGGAGGAACGAAGTGCCTGTCTGCATGCCATCTCCTACCAAAAGCAAAACTATGCCGTGCGATACCATCGCCTCACATCCAATATATCCCGTTTCGAACCGATAAAAGGTCTCTTTACCAGAGAGGTCCACAGAGCAGTGGAGGAGGCGTACAAGCAGATCTGAGCCCTCGTCCGGTAGTACTTTGCAAAAGAGACTGTACAAGCTATTGCACGCGCATGAGTTTCTTTTCCAGACGACCATCACCGATGATACTTACTTCGCGACTTTGGGCTCACTTGGTCCGTCACTTTGCTCTGTCGCACAAACGTCTCTTCGCTGGGTGCTGGCATCGACTGGACCGAGGTATCGGCAGCATAGCGTGTTGTCGCTACACCGAGAGGGAATCAGCAAATCGTCTGTCAAAGGTAAAATCACGCGCATCGCCTACCATGGCAACTCGCTCTGCAACATCTCTGCAAGAGGAGTTTTCCCCACTTGATCAATCTCGCTCCACAAGGCGGGTACACACGCGTCCTGGTAAACGGTGCAAAACCATCAGCGACGAAACATGTGCGCAAATGGCCAACTTACTTGGTGTACGTAAAGGTACTGGCCCCCCGCAGTCTCGCATTTGAACGAGAGGGCTGCATCCCAAGTCGGAGGCTGCAATTGAACCTCGACCGAATTCTTGCGAATGGCGACGTGGACCGGTTGCATAAACGCAGTCCAATTCTCGAAAACTCCGAGGGCCGTGGTCGTAATCACGACTGGTTTTGCTTCGCCATGAGCGGTAGGGACGGATTGCCAAGCGTTTTTCGACCGGGAGAGATGAAGATGCTGATCTAGTGTCGTCTGAAGGTATTCCAATTTGGCGTCTTTTCCGCCATCTCGTCAGAGTGCGCTGCCATCATCTCTTCCAGTTTGGTTCGTAGCCCGTCCATTTCCTCGGCTTTGATTCGGATTGCATGGTCGACCGATGGCTGCGAAGAAGGACCTCCCGACGCATCGTCCTCGCCCTCCACTCCCTGGTCCACGTCTTGATGTTCCATTTCGTGTTGGATCTGGTGTTCCATCTCGCGTTTCATGTCACGTTCCATCCCATGTTCCATGTCACCTAAAATTTGGTCCTCCATCTGGCCTTTCATATCCTCTTGTACGGCAGGCGTGTCGATGTTGTCTCCGGTGCGTTTGCGCGGCGTAGTAGTACTTGCCGATGTGGCGTTCATGGTGTAGACAAGGATGGATGGTTGAGTGTCGGGAGCGTAGAGTGTCGGCGGGGAGACAGACGAGGAAGAAACGATAATTGATCAATACGGATAGACAACTCGACAACTCGCGAAATTTTCAGCAATCAGAGTGACCACGATCGCGAAAACCCCTGTCGGGACTTTGCCCTTTCGCGGCATTTGGGACCTGTAGAATGAACTGATATGTAGTTTCGCCACCGGGTGATAGAGCAGCTAGTCGTCCTTCCAGTGCCATGCCACCCGCATCGTAACACCCGAGGCAATCAGCAGTAAGTGTTGTTCCGGCGGCACCGCAGAGACAAGACTGACCCATTCTCGTAGTGCTCCTCCTTCCAGATTCGGAACTTGCCTCTCAGCACTCTTTTCCGCACCGACAGATCCAACACACCCTACTCGAAATCGCTCGGCACATCGACAAGTTGCAACAAAGCTGGCCTTCCGTCCAGGCAACATATTCGTCCGTGCAAAAAGTCGAGCGGATCCCGACAGAAGCCGAATTTCGTGGTGGATTTGAAGGATGGAACGTACAAGTGTGCATTGATTTGGCTCGTCTGCTACTAGCTCGAGGCGATACACCTGTCCGTCATGGCAGTATCAATCTCTTCAACTTTAGCGTCAGGTGTTGCCTACGATGCCTTCAGCCAATTCCATCTACCATGCCTGGTCAAGCTCACTACAGTCCTGTCGAGTGATTCCGAGCATCCACTAGACCAATGACAGACCTGAATTGACAGATGACACGTGAGAATGTGTCCATTTCCCTCGACTCATCACGCTTGCGAAGCCATCAGCAAATCGAGCAACGAAGACGAATGCTCTATATTGTGTTCAGCATGCTCGGCTTATCTAATCACTATACAAACCACCTACAAGCCCGGACACTACATATTGAAATACCGATATCCGTCCGTACGACTTGCTTCACCAGGCCAGAGCCAAATCCCACTCTACCTCCACAAGAACGAGTAGAGAAGCCATGCAATGATGCCGACCAGCATCCATGCGACCCTCGGTGCCCAGTCTTCCATTGTGTCCTGCATCCTCGGACCCTCCTTGACGTCCAACATGCCCTGTTTCGGCTCCGGACCTGCCGTGTAAGAAGGTGGCAGAGGGCGCCCGAGGTCCTCGAGAATCGCTTCGGTGCACAGTCGCGACCCGGCGATAGCGATTGGTACCTGTTCGTGGGGAGGGTAGACGATGTCATGAGTTATGTGCTGATTAGGGAACCGTGACAACGTACGCCTGTTCCTGGATGAACGCTTGCGCCCACAAAGTATGCGTTTGGCAGCGTTGGGTGACGTGCTTGGTGTCCTATGGATACCAGCGTAGACGCAGCGTTAGCGATCGACCAGCTCCGGCCTAGCAGGAACGCAAACGTACGGAAAGCCAATACATTGAAAAAGTCGTGCGAGATGCCGAGAATAGAGCCGTGCGTCAGGTTGAACTTTTCTTTCCCTACCCCAGCAAACGCAAACATCAGTGCCCTGGTAGAAAGGAAGCGACGATACCCACATGTAAGCGGTGTATTCACTTCCTCCCACACAATCATCTTCTGCATGTCGCCCGGTTGCAACCCGAGTCTGCCCTCCATGACCTCTATCACCTGCCGCTTCGCTTGCGCCACCAACTTGCTCCATTCCTCGGCCGTACGTTCGGGTGAGAAAGGGTCCATGTGACCGATCGGAACGAGAATCGTCAGTCCATCTTTGCCTTCTGGCGCTGCCGACGGATCACTAGCAAACATAGCAGGGGTCAGCGACGTAATCAGCGGTGATCAGAAAAGGGTCCAATGGCCTACATCCTCGAAGGTACATTCACGTAGAAACTAGGTTCCCGTGGCATGCCTCGCCGCCTGAAGATGTCATCGAAAGAACCTTTGTAGTCTTCCGCCTACAGCGCGAGGGAGTTGAATGATTGAATCAGCACTTTGTCGGTGTGCCTTTGCGGACAGGAGGCAAAACAAACCAGAAAAATATTATGTGCGTTCAAGGCGGGAAGTTGTCGATCCATTGCCCAATAGAAAGAAATGGAGGAGCAGCTGTTCGACGGGGAACGGATCAGTCGCACAGACTTCTTCCAGCGGTAGAAGGGGCGAGAACCCACGAATGCGGCTTGGCTTCAAGCTTATCAGCAAGCCTGGGATCCCTGCGCGCCTCCTTGGCCGTTTCCGCGGCCTTTCCACCCTCTTTCCCACCGCGCTTGAACAAATTACCATGCGCATACGCCAAATCCGCATTCACAACGACGAGATCCGCATCGACTTCTGTTCCGTCCTCTAGCACGATCCCGTTGGCCTTTTCTGAACCTGTCGCAGCGTCACGAGCGGTACGGACGTGTGAGACTGGCGAAGAAAAGTGGTATTTCGCGTCGTGGGATTCAGAGATGTTGATGAGTGATTGGACTACCTGCGGTGAATGGCAAGGTGGAGGCGTTAGAATGTAGCGACGACGAAGCAAAAGGCATCAAGACAAGGCGCACCTGATGAAATCCGCCACGTGGGTACCAGATGCCTTCCACCGTCTCGGTCCACTGAAGCAATGAATATGTTCCCGGTGCATCGAACGGCGAGGAACCGAGGTACATCGATCCAAAGGAAAAGGCGCGACGCATCCTTGAGAACGGTGCAGCGTCAGTGACTAGTCGGCGAGTCTAAGCGACTTCGACATCGTGTTCGTACGCTCGCTGCTCTGTTTGTAACGCTGGATTCTGGCACAACGCCGCCTGCCGGGTGACTGACAACAGCCCTTCCCGGCCTATCAATTCGAGGCGAACAGAATACTGGGATGAAGTCCTGCGCTGCGAGAATCACAGTCTCATCCGCGCGGCAAGTACCAAGAAGATCGGTCATCCTCCCGGCCCTACGCAAACGATCCTGTCGGCACATCGCCATCCGACACTCAGAGCCACCAGCCCTTCCTTCTCCACCTGTCGTGAGAAAACATGTACTTACCGCTCGGTCTTGAAGTACCGCGACACTCGATTCCACAGAGGAACATGCGGGTGCAACGCAAGCGCGTTCATCAGGAACGACGGACGGAGGAGCGAGGTGAACGAGTTGAACGTCTTGGAAAGTACAAGGGAGTAGGACAGAGATGCGTGGAGTCCAGATTCTCTGCGAGCGAAACGAGGCGAGTGTCAGATCACGGATTGATAGAGGTATGACTACGGAAAAGGCACGAACCGAAGGAACCCTTCCAGTGCCTCCCCACCCCCGGGCCCTTCGTACTTTTCAACCTCGGCCCTCAACTGCGCCCTATCGGTGGACAGAACAACTTGCTCGCCATCGTGGAAGTGGATGATGTAGTTTGGATCGCATTTGATGAGGTCGATGTGTTCCGAAAGGGTTGTGGCCAAGTCGGTGTATAGCGAGTGGAAGATGGGTGGAAGGAGGAGGAGTGATGGGCCCTGTGAGCGGGTGAGCGGTCGAAAGAGAGAAGCAAAGGAACAAAGACACATCAGCGAGCTGTACTTTGATATCTGAAAAGCCGTTCGTCGTGTCTTCCTTCGCAGGTGCTCGATGCGACTCTCGGTCCACCAAGGGACGACCTCGAATTTCAATGTCCCGCCAACACTGCCGAAACCACGTCCTGGCAGTTCTTCAAGGACCGCGCGCTCATATGGACTTTTCCCTACGGTACAGAATCTCACGCGCCGACTCGAGAGGACACCAAACTTCCCGCTACGAAGGCCGCGAGATCAACCGACAGGCGTCATAACCTCGCGCTCGCGATGGATCAAAGTAAACGCTCGACGCTGACCTCCAGCAGGGCGGGGGCAAAGAACCGCGAGTCGCGGCTTCCTCAAAAGGGAGGACGCTCCACGGTCAAAACGATGGTCCCTAGAGCCAAGCGCGAAAGTCGAGGACGCGCAGGGCGACTTGACCTCTAGCCAGTGAATCTCTGGCCTAGGACATTGCGTTGCACTTCAATAGCCCTTGAAAGCCAAAGATACACGAGCATCGAGTTTCGTATCCGGCGCGTCGGTCGTTGAAGCCGAGCCGGCCACTCAATCACAGCGTCGGGTGAGAACACAAGCTCAAGTCCCATGCTCGCACATTCGACACAGGCAACAAGCCATGGGCGACCTACGCTGTCCTGCTGGAATGCAAAGGCGAAGATGGTGATAGGTGACGCCCGTACGCAGGACGCTCGCTCAATGCGAGGAGATCTCCGCGGCCCTACCTCTCGCAGACTGCTCACAAATTGGACACTGCAGCGCAACATGTCGTTTCTCGCGGCGAGAAGAATGAAGACGCGATTCGCGACGGATGCCTTGTCCGATGGAAATTACTTGTTCGTGACTTGCCGACCTCTCGACAAGGGTCGTTGTTCCTTGACAATTGCAGCAACACGATGATTCTCGATGGGTTCGAAAGATCGGTTCGCGGCCGTTTGACGTCTCGAAAGAGGCCGTCGAATCAAGACCAACAAGAGCTGAATACTAGACCGCCCTACGGCGATCTCGAACAGACCAAGCGCGCGCTCGATCATGCCACAGAGTCTCGACCGGCAGACGACAGGTTGGGATAGAACCTGAGACGTGCCTCTCGGCCGTCCAACGACAGTCTCGAAGACGTTGAATGCTCGCGCTCGCGCACTCGACCAAGGCAACGACGCTCGGCCGCCAGGGAAGTCTCGATCGGAGGAACAAGACGCTCGTACGACGGCCTCGTAGAGACTGATACTCAATATCGCACTAGACATAGACAGGAGGCAATGGTCCTCGAGCTTCATGCAGAGGCCTCAAAGGCACTGACGCTCGACTGTCATACGACGTCCTTGACGAGGTGGAAGCACCGAGTCTCGCCGGTCACACGATAGCCTCGAAGACACTGATGCTCGAAGAGGCATAGGCACTGAGGCGTCGGCCGTCATACAAAGATCTCGAAGAGACTAATGCTCGAGCACTTGACGGCGATCTCAGAGTACAATGACGCGCGTACTCGCTCACTCGACCAAGGCAAAGCGGTGCTGAAGCGGCATACGTCGCTCTCCGATGAATACAAGAGTCGGGCCTCGGAGAGAGCAAGCAGGGCTGCTCGCGTTCGCGCACTCGGTCAAGACGCCGCCGCTCTCGATGGAGGAAAGACAGAGGCAAGACACCGAGTCTCGACCACGATATTACCGCTTGGAACAGAACCACTCGACCGCCGTACGGCGGTCTCGACGTGACATAAGGCACTGACGCTCGGCCGCACGACGGCGGTCTCAACGAGACCAAAAACACTGATGCTCAGCCGCACGGCGGCGGCCTCGAGAGGCAGAAGAACAAGACGCTCGGCCGTCATACGACGGCCCCGGGAAGAGGGGGAGAGTCCTTCGGACTCGTAGCCTGCGGCGCCTTCTCGCTTTGCTCGAGATATTCTCGCTCGCGTCCCTCCTCCTCGCTCCGCTCGTCGGTCGTCGGTCGTACTCACCTGATCAAACCTCCACCCCTCATACCTAATCAAACTACACCTCCCACCACTCTCCTCATTCTTTTCATACACTCGCACATCGAACCCTGCATGCGCCAGACGAGCGGCTGTAGCTGTTCCACCTATCCCGGCGCCTATTATTATTGCTTTTGGCCGCGGTTGCGGTTGCGGATGCGGTTGCGGTTGAGGGTCCTCGGTGATGGTGCTGGTGGTAGTTGAAGGGTCCTTCATACTAGTTGTTTGATTGATTGGCCGATGTGTCTGTTTGATGGAAGAAAGGAAAAAGAGAGAAACTAATAACTACCCCTATCAAGTTGAAATCGACGATGGATCGGGACTCGTCACCTTGTCATCGAACGCTCATGTTTCGGACATTTGCATCCGCTTCATTACCTGGGAGGCGATCGAGGGGTTATTCATTTCATTCCACTTTATAATTATTTCTTGCAATCTTCCCTTTATATTTCTCCTCTTTTCTCACGCTTCGCTGCTTTCATTTACGCCCTTTCTCTCCTATCGCTGTGGAGGAATGCCACCTCGTAAAGGACCACGAAACGTCGTAAAATCCGGCAATGCTGGCAATTCATCCAAATCTAGTCCGTTACCTTCCACCTACACGTCGTCCGCAACGGCAAATGGACAGCCTGGCGCTTCCTCGGTAAAGACTGGTGGAAAAGGAACGCCAGGAGCAGTCCAAGGAGCAGGTCAGAATGGCGCAGCGGAGGGAGGGAGACCGCCGCCATTGTTTCCTGTTGGGTATAAGAGTCCTATAACGATCTTGAATGAAAAGTGTCAAAAGGAAGGGTGGGAGAGGCCGTTGGTTGATTCTGTACGTTCAACGGTTGCTTTTCACTGTCTTCCTCCCTCTCTCTCCTCTCAAGCACATTCCTCGCGCTCTGGCCCGCCACAAGCTCACACGATTACTAATTCCTTCACCACTCCCGGTAGATTCCCAACAAATCATCCAATCCGCCCACCTACTCCGCCGCAGTCACTTTACGGAAACGGAAGAACAAGAACGCGCTGGATTTGGAGACGGTGAGGATGGTGCCGGTTCCTAGGATTGAGGAAGGGGATGCTGGGTTGGCGAGACATCTAGGAGCGACTTATGCGTTGTTTCGGGTGAGTTCTTTGGTTGGTTGCTGCTGCGTTGAGTGCTTTTGATGGGTCTTACGACGACGACGACGACGCCTCGACTCTATCCGTCATTCATCACCGCACCGCACAAACAACTAACTACTCCTCCTTTTTTCCCATCTCTTTCTCCTTTTCCCGACAACAGTTCTGCAGCACCCTCCCAATCGCAATGATCCTCCCCCCGCAAATCCGTCCATACTGGTCCCAACTCCTCTCCGAAAAAGCACAAGCACCTCCCCACCGGGCATGGGAATACTCGGCGGACCCGTTCGCTGCGAAGCGGGAGGTTGAGAAGAGGCAGGCGGTGAGGATTAGTGGGGCCAAGCAGCGCGCACTTGCGGCTGGTGCGGACGGGTGGGATGATGGTCATGCGCCGAATACGAAAAAGATGGATAGTGCCGCTCATGCAGGTGGTGGTGGTGGTGGGAGAGGATGGAGTAATGTCCCAGAGGTCAAGATGAGTCAGAATCAGAGGGAGGTCGTGGAGGGCGTTATTCGATCCGTGAGTTTTTTGCGTTTGCGTTTCCATCGAGTGAGGTGCTGTTTGTTAGTCGGTGTCGCTATATCACTGTTCGGCTATCCAAATTGATGTTGAGACGAACGCGCACTGTTGATTACGTAGTTTGCGTTGGTTGGTTTGGAAGAGGGTTTGCAGGGACTGATTGATCGACTTTTTCTTCTTTTCAAATCTCGATCTTCGTCCACAAACGATCTATGCAACACCGAAATACTGGAAAACGAAACATGCCATGTAACTGAATACCAACCACGAATGCGCAAACCACCCACGGCAACATGCCAAATTCGGGCTACCAGATGATGTCAAAATATCCATCGGCAATCTTGGCAGGCACCCGCGAATCCGCTGGCGACGGCGATGCTACACCAGGCGTATCCACTGGCGCGTCTACACCGAAAGGCGGTGGAAGGAGCGGCGGAGGGCCAGGCGAAGGAATCGACGCCAACCAAATCACTCGGCAGCTCCTGGATCTCGGGTTCCGCCCGGCGCATGTCACGTCCTGTGTTTCCGCCGTCCAAGCCGCGCATCAGCGATTAATGGGATCTAGTGGATCCGGAGCGGGTACTCCAGCAGGTGGGGCGAGGGATCCGTTGACGCTTTCCCTTGCCTTCCTTTCCCCGCTCGAAGCGGCGATCGAGTGGCTGCTCGTGCATCTGCCCGAGGATGATCTCCCGGTGCGGTACCGGCCTTTGGGTGCCGGCGCCGGTGCGGATTTCGTATCTGGTGTCAAAGGCGCGGGTGAAGGACAAGAGGGTTTGGTGAGGGGCTGGGTAGTAGACAAATGCGTCAAGAAGGCTGGATTTCCGAGAGGTGCGGTGGAGAGGGTTGTTGATTCGCTTCTGAGGGACCAGGGCGCGGTGACGGAAGCGCAGGTGTTGGATTTGCTGGGAAGGCGGTTGTGTGGCTGGGAAAGGGAAGAAGGGTGGGGTGTCGACGAGTATGAAGCGTGGACAGGGGATGAGAGCGAAGAGGAAGAGCGAGAGGTGGTCAGGTTGGAGGAAAAGACGATTCTTGGGAGTGTGCTTGGCGCCGAACGGTACACTGAAACATCGCCAACGGAATTCTCCGTCTCGGTGAGCTCGGCGGACAACGGAGACGACCTCGCGCTCAACATCATCTTTTCCCGCGCATCACCATACCCGTCTTCGCGGTTCCCATGCAACCCGCCGTCATTCTACTTGACCTCCTCCAGCCTACCTGCTTATATACGACTACACCTGCATGCGGCAGTTTTGCGAGCGTTTAGAGACCCCGAAAGGCCGGATCTACGATCGTTGCTTGAACAGGGCGCTGGAGGCGCGGTTTATGCCATGCTGGAGATTTTGGAAGAACAGTTGCCGTTGGCAGTTGAACAGCCTCCGGATGTGGTGACGGTGATGCAGTATCTTGTTCCCGCACCTGATGTGGAAGAAGTCGAGGAGCGTGCGGGACAGGTCAGGGGCAAGAAGCGCGAGCAGAGAAAGGGCAGGAGAAGAGACCCGACGCCTGCGGATCAAGAGGCGGTCAGGCAACGTCGACAGGCAATGTGGGCTCGGCCTGGGTGGCAAGTAATGCTCAAGAACAGGATGAAGTTGCCCGCGTGGACAGAGAGGGAGCACATCATGTCATTATTGGAGATGAATAGAGTATTGATTGTTGTCGGTGAAGTAGGTCCCGGTGTATCATGTGCGTCCAACTGCAGGCTAACCTCTGATGAATAGACTGGGTGCGGGAAAAGCACGCAGCTTCCGCAATTCATCCTCGACCACGAGATCGATGCCGGGCGCGGTGCGCAAACACGAATCGTTGTTACTCAGCCTCGAAGGGTGTCTGCTTTGGGTCTCGCAAGTCGAGTAGCAGATGAGCGAATGGAGGATCTTGATCAGGGGGCACAGAGCGTCGTAGGTATTGTTGTTCCCGTTGCGTCTATCCTTTGCTCACGCCCACGTTGCAGGGCTACATTATTCGTGGAGAATCGAAAACCGGACCCAACACCCAGATCTCGTTTGTGACGACCGGTGTCATTCTTCGTCGTTTGTCTGCCGGAGGAGATGCCGATCTCGATGGGATTTCGCATATTGTGGTAGATGAAGTAGGTGTTGCGTTTGGGATACTGCGTCCTTGGCTCACGGTGCATTTCAGGTTCACGAGCGGTCTGTCGATTCGGACTTCCTGCTACTCCAGTTGCGTGAGCTGCTTCAACGGAACAAGAGTATCAAGGTGAGCAACCTGGTTTCATATTTCACGGTGGTGACTGACGTAGCCGAACAGGTCGTGTTGATGAGTGCTACGATCAATCAAAAGACATTTATCGGTACGTTTCAGTACTCGCCTCGCAGGCTACCTGCTGACATACCTTTGTAGATTACTTTGGCGGCGCTCCTGCCCTCGAGATCCCTGGATTTACCTACCCTGTCCAAGACTTGTGAGTACTACGCGCGGCTCGATCAACAATCGCTGATGGACCGACAGATATATGGAGGACTACATCTCTGCACTATCGTACCGACCCGAGCCGCCAAGGTTCAAAATCCGTCAATCAGAAGAGCAGAAAAAGTCGCTTCGTGATTCCCTCGAAAAGCTGGACATTGACGACAATGCTAAACAGGCTCTCGAAGTCTTGTCTACCAGTCAGCAGATTCCGTACGACTTGGTAGCTTCCATCTGCCGCTATATTGACAAGACGTCGCCCAAAAAGGATGAAGGTATTTTGATCTTGTACGTATATCGCTGGCACCGGCCGAGTCAAAGGCCAACGTCTTGCGTTGCAGCATGCCCGGTGTGGCGGAAATCAAGACGACCGTGGATGCAATCAAGTCGCAGCATCTTCGCGACTGCGCCATTTTGCCACTCCATGCCAACTTGTCCAACACGGAACAAAAACAGGTGTTTGCCAAGATCAATGGGCGAAAGATTGTCGTTGCGACCAACGTTGCCGAGACATCAATCACCATTCCTGAAATCGTATACGTGATTGATTGCGGAAAGGTCAAGGAAACGCAATATGATCCAGATACAAGCATGTCAAAGCTTGTCGAAACATATACGAGGTGAGTTGGATTTGCGCGCCTTGAGAGTTGCTGCTTACACCTTCACAGTCGAGCCGCATCGAAACAGAGACGAGGTCGAGCAGGGCGTGTCAAGCCGGGAGTCTGCTACAAGTTGTTCACTCGGAGAGTCGAGGAACAGTACATGGCTCGCTTTGCTATTCCGGAAATCCTGCGAACACCTCTTGAATCGCTCTTCCTTCAGGTGAAATCGATGGATCAGAGTACAGACGTCAAATCATACCTGCTGTGAGTTTGATCGTCGATAAATAGAGCGATCCGCTCATCTCGCTGCGATATCTAGTAAAGCCATTGATCCGCCCAAAATCGAAGCGATTGACTCTGCTTGGAAAACACTGTTGGATCTTGGCGCAGTAGAGGGAGAAGCCATGACCAGTCACTTGACGGCGCTGGGAAGACACGTGAGTGCGGCTGCGGCGTCGCCAAATTCCATGCCGTTGATTTTTGTCCTTGTAGATGGCGGCTTTACCGGTCGATCTGCGACTTGCAAAGGTTTGTTGTCAATGCCGCTCAGGGTAAACCGACTGCTGACCATGCGACTCTGTTAGATGCTTGTTCTGGGATGCGTATTCCGAGCATTGGATCCCGGTGCGTATTTGTCTGTCGCTACACTTGCACTGTGGCTGACCTTAAAAGTACAGTTTTGACCATTGCTGCCATGCTGTCGAGCAAACCGCTTTTCTCTGGACCAATGGAGAAGAGGGACGAGATGAAGAGGTTAGTCTCGATTTGAAGGCACGTACGATGGTGGTTAATACAAGTGTCACCATAGAGCGAAACAACGCTTCGCTTGGGGCAAAAGCGATATTCTTCTCAATCTGCGTGCATTCGACGCAACCAGGGATATCAAGGGATACTCTGCTCTGCGTGGGTTCTGCGAAGAGGTAAGTGCGCCGCCTTACCCCTGCCAACAGTCACTAACGTCACATTACAAAGAATTTCATCAACGCTTCTACCGTACGAGATATCAATTCGCTCCGGCAAGACTTTCTCGCCTCGTTGAGCGAGTTGGGTTACGTTCCGTTCAACAAGCGCGACTTGGCGGCTCTGAATACCAACAGCGATAATGAAAATCTCTTGAAAGCCATCTTGACGGGTGCATTCTATCCCCGTGTGGCCATGATCAGGCCGCCGGACGCGCGGTTTGAAAAGATTCAGGCGGGTAGTTTGGTCAAAGAGGTACGTGTCCCGGGGTCTCGTCCGCGTTCGTCGCTGACTCTCCTCCACTCGCAGCACGAAGCGAAAGAGGTCAAGTTCTTTGACGAACATGGCCGTGTCTTTATCGTACGTCTCCATCACGCCTGGCGCGCTCAACTTTACTGAACGTCGGCGTCCCTCAATAGCATCCCGCATCAATCCTATTCAGCGAACCAAACCTGAAACTCGGCTACCTCACGTATTTCCACAAGGCGGAAACATCGAAACCGTTCTTGTTTGACGCGACCGAGGTACGTTCACTACATTCCTCCGTAGATCACCCCGCTGGTCTGATCTGTTTCGCAGATTCCCCTATTTGCGCTCCTCCTTTTCGGTGGGACAGTCACCGTCAATCATTTTGCGGGCGGGCTTGTCGTAGGAAAGAACGGACATATCAGGTTGAAAGCATGGGCGAGGATTGGAGTGCTCGTCAATCAGGTCAGAAGGCTGTTGGATGCCAAGTTGGATGAAGCGATTGAGAGTGTCGAGATGCAGGGTGGGGTGAACGTAGGTCCGGATGTGGTCAAGGCGATTTTGACGTTGCTGGCATAGTCTATCTCAGGTGTATCCCAGCTAGGCGTCATGTGGTCAGAGAGGATGTGCATGCATGGTGACGGGAAACTCATTGGCCCTGTTTCCCGTCACTGTCAACCAAAAACTAAATCATAATCTATATGCATTGACAAACATTAAAAGCGAGCGCAAATCTAGTGCCACAAACATCCCTACAATTGGCCACGCCCCTCTCTATGAAGATTGACCCAAGAAAAAACGAAAACGAAAACAAGCGAAAGCAACGAGGAATGTATCGCCTCCATGAGGAATGAGGAGTACTTGTACTTGTCGCGGAAGGTTAAAGCAGAGCTGCACCGACAGCCATCAATCCACCCACGACAGCAACAGCGGAGCCAACACCTTTGAACCCAGAAGAAGACGCGCCAGATTTGCTTGCAGCAGACTATGACAGACACAGAAAAGCAAAAATATGAGCCTTCATCGCTTCTTTCCTTTCGCTTAGAGGGAGGAGGGGAGAACACATACAGGAATGACAGCTGCAGTGGTTTGTGCGTTTCCAGTGTATACGGCCGAAGTAGCGGACTGGACGATCGTTGCTGCTCCCGAAGAGGATGCACGGCTGCTGCTGGACGCCGCGGCAGCAGAGGTGGATGCGGCAGAGGAAGAAGCAGCAGAAGAGGAAGCAGAGGAAGCAGAGGCGGTGATGTTGAACATTCCGGATTGAGCCTATTCGAGTCCAGAATGAGATCGCGCATAGGATAGGCAAAGGCAGGTGAGGTAACGTAAGAGTCAAGTTCACTGAACCATGAGGAGCGGATACTTCAGGTGAGAGGTAGACGTACGAGGATGGAATTCACTTCCTCGGTCGATTTAACGAGGTTGACCTGAAATCCGGTACCAGCGGGCCACGATCCTCTAATAGAGACGGAAACGCATGGAATGTTCAAGGTTGCGGACGATGTGAGGACGGAAATCAGGGCGAGCGGGACTTACGAGGGGTAGGAGAGGCTTGTGGAGCCCGCAGAAGTGGTTTGGTTTGCGATGAGGGTGACGGGTGAGGCGGCAAGGAAAGCCGAGTTCTGCAAGAGGAATACACATGGTTAAGTCACGCTTTGCCCTTTTTCCGCTCCTTTCGCAACAAGCGTCTCCGTACCCATCTTCCTGATATGGCATTTCTAACCATTGGTTGAAAAACTCACCTGGTTGACCAAGACAACCGCAAAACTAGTTGGGTCAGTCGAGACACTGTCCCATGTCAATTGCAAGGCGCTTCCTGCACTTTGAACGGTCGTGTCGGAAGGAGAGGTGACTTTGATGGCTTCCGCCCCGCTGGCGAGGAGAAGAGCGATGGTGACGAGGGTGGAGGTGAACATGTTTAATGAGGGTGGGTTGATCACGAGCGTGGGAGCGACAAGAGTAGGTTGGCGGATGACAGTTGGACGTGGCGGAATGATTGTTATAATGATAAAGATGAACCTGCAGGCGGTGCACAATGAAGAATAGAAACGCGTCAAAAGGTAAACACAAAGTTTGATCGCTAAGGCAATTTATAGCACATGTAGCACAGCGTGTTTTAGGGGTGCCCCCGGAACCCAGAAGAATGGTAGGTGCATGGTTCTCTAGGCTCGGGGCAGCTCTCTAGGCTCTAGCTGTGCTCATGGGTCGGTGAGTCGTTCGTGAGTTGCCACCAGATGGCAGGCAGCTTGGCAGGCCGAGGCATATGTAGATGCTGTACGAATGTACTACCGGCTTTACCTGTTACTAGGGAGAGTACTGGTCTGGGCCGCATCATCTGCCTCTGCACGGAATGGGAGGCTGTGAACCAAGCAGAGCAGAGTAAAGTAGCACCCTTGCGAATATAGGACAAGAAGTGGCGAAGATGAATCTACCACTCAAGGCGGACCTTGTCGCTGTACAGCTTGTGCATGACTATGCCGCTTGTTTTCGAAGCTGTTGCATCTGAGTGATAGCTATGTAATGTGTAGGAACATCAGTCGCGGTGACGAACAGCTCGATGAACCAGAACGACGACGGTTGTGATAAATAATGCCCGGCGTTTCGGCGCCCGAGTTTGAGAAGCAAGTTGTAAATTGAATCCGCATGCTCATCATCCATCAGCTCGCTTCCTTGACTGTGAACAGCTACTTGAACTTGAACTCTTGATCAACTCGACAACATCTCCTCCCCTCCTCTCTACACAGCAAAAAAGGCAGCGCAATGGCATGGCGACTCGCCGATCCTTACGGCGTCCAGTCGCAAGCTTATCAACTCCAAGGCCAAGGGAATTGGTGGGAACCGCAGCAGCCTGGAATAGGGGCAACAGGCACAGGAGATGATGCTTCGTATGTCGGAAGTCCGTTGAGTGCTGGGTTCGGAAGGAGTCTACTCGGTGGTTCATCTACACAACATCAACAACAGTATCCGGTGCAATATCAACAGCAGAAGCAACATCAGGCTACAACTGCCGACGACTCCGCGGAACCCGCAGTAGCAGACCCGCTTCGAGAAATCTCCTATCAGTCAGTCCTCAACTGTTTTACACTCAACTACTTGAACAGCCACCATCAAAGCAAACAACTCTTGGCTCGCCTACTACCAACACTGCCCATCAACCCTGGCGTCCACACACACGATCCGGCCGCACCACCAACTGGACCTTCCGCCGCCAATGCGAATGGACGTTCTCGTTCACGCGACAGAGTGGAAAGGAATCGGTTCAGGAGTGTGGCAGAGGCAGAGCAGTACCGTGCGAGTCAGCTGGCGAACAAGGTTGGCGTGGATCCGAGATTTGATTGGGATGCGTTTCCGGCGACGGTTGGATGGCGGAATAGGGGTCAAGTGCGGTCTTTTGATGGAGTGGCTCAAGGCAGGAGTCGTATCGAAGCTCGCGATGGTAGTGCAAGTGCCGGCTCGGATGATGGTAAGCGCTTCTTCTTGTATTTGACTATATCTTGTGCCTTTCCTTGTCGTATAACGCTGATGCCCCCTTTCGACCATAGGCTCCTACTCACCAGAGGATCTGCAGCTGGACGAGCCTCAATCATTCCTCGGCGGTGCCAGGACGTCAACCCACATCAATGCTTCGGACGTTGCAACATCTGCAGATACGTCATCAGGAAGACGTCGCTTGAGTGACGATGATCTGCAGAGGATTCGGGCGAATGCGGACGAAGCGAGGCGCAGGAATGGTGGACCGTCCGATCGTTCTCTGAATGACGATCACGACATGCATCAACATCAAGATGCCGACTCTCATTCGCCTCCGCGTCCCTCTTCTGGCCCTTCTGTTTCACCTACAACAATTCGTTCAAAGTCGAAACATCCGCCACCGAAACTAGGACCGCTAAAGAAGGTCAAGTTCAGAAGAGACCTGGAACGCGCCGGAACGGCACCTACGATCAAATCCAGATGGGGACCTTACTGTATTTGGGCAGAGTCGGAAGACGTCCTCGCAGCTCGTGAAGCAGCCGATGAGGAGGAGGCCTGGCGAGTGAAAACTGAGGAATTGCGTGCCAAAGAGGAGAGGGATGCGATGGATGCTGCTGGTCTCGGATTGAGAAATGGGGAAAAGCGTACAGGCAAGGAAAAATCCAGGTATAATCCAAAGGCGCGTGCTGGAGAAAGCAACTCGCTGCACAATCGGGATACGACAACATACGATCCAAGAATTTCCCGGTGGTTGGCTCCTGCAGTGGACTTTCCACTGTCCTCGTTTCAAGGGCTTGTATTTGGCTTTTCTTACTCGTCAAACGCATTCACCAGCAACGAGGGGGCCCGTAGCGCGATACGAGAACCCTCAAAGCCGGCACACAAGGAAAAACAACCCGTCAAAGCAGCCTTGAGCAAGGTGGTACGCCGATGGGACTGGCGAAGAGTATTCGGGAACCTGGGCAATCTGGTGGGCGATGCTACCCAGGGTACGATGAATTGGCTGCGGGGTGCTTCTGTTGGCGCTCCTGCTGCGATTACAGCTCCAGCAGATAATGTTGCGGAAAGGGCTAGCGTGAATGCTGAAAGTTCTATGGCGGGTGCGGCCGCAAGGGAAGCTGCTGGTATAAACGATGCTAGACGCGTCCCGCAAAGAGAGGATGAGAGTGTAAGTGCTGTCAACAGATTTTTTGTCGCATGGATGCTGACTCGAGTCATGGTCCATCTACAGCTGCGCGTACAAGCGTCGACGACCAACGTGCCATCCTTGGACCGACGCCGAGAACAAGAACACTCGACCACTACAACGCCACGGTACGAGCGAGAAGAGCATGCTGAAGCCGACGGCGACAGATTCTACCGTGTGCCCGTCTCTAGACAACGCGAATCTTCCGAGAGCAGTGAAGATGGCTTTGTTACACATTCTCGCCGCCCGACCAGAAGACGACACGGAGAAAATGATGAGGATAACGATAGAGGCAGGAATGATTCGCGTCGCGCGGTCGAAGAGAGACGCAGCGGTAGTTGGTCGTCTGGCGAATCTCTCTCACCGGATCGCAGACCGCGACCGAAGGCTCCGACGGTTGTTCTGACTTTGACGGGGGACCGACGTCTGGATGGTTCGCCACCGCGAGCCCGACAGGACGTATTGAATGTACAGCCTGCCGACAACCAAGAATACGACGATTACGGGGATGACGAGTTTGAAGAGGATCCAGCGCCCATCCTTGATCTTCCTGCGATTGGAACGGCCGCTTCGAAACCTGTCACGAGAGACAATACGGCATTCAACGCGTTTGAAGAGGATTTCGTGCCGCTCGAGGACGACAAGATGGGTCAAGGTCACGGCATCGCATCAAGCCCTCCAGCGCGAAACAGGCTTGACAGAGCGAATCAGCGCTGGCAGACCGGCTACTCGGACACTAATGCATATTTCCGGTCCTTGAGTTCGCTTTCCGATGACCGTGGACGTGGAAGACGACGGGATCGATACGTACATGCCACAGCTGGTGATTCGTGGATCAATGACGAGTCCGATACTGATTCCGAAGAGGAGCGTCGCCGATCGGGACGTGTTCGCCTGCGTAGTCCGCCTCCGGACCCATCTCTCATTCGTAAACCACAAGATGGAGATGGACAAGCTGGAGCAGGGACAGGGAAAGCGCCAGCTGCCAAGTCGGAAGTGATTGATGATGAAGACGATATGGACGATACAGATGAAAAGACCCTTCACTCGTGGGAAGCAAAATTACATGCCACCTTGCAGACATTTACGAAACGATACGAAGTACCGGAATACGACGATGAAACGAATTCCGAAGACGAGAACCCGGATTTCGCCGGCATTGAAGAGGACTCGGAAGCGGAGATGCGCGTCGAGGCTGAAGAAGTACCGGAACTTGGCATGAAACCTCTCTATGGAACCGGGTTCAACAAGGATCGAACGTTGCCCAAGTTTGCCAGACACAAGTTGAAGGATTTCAAAGATCGACACCGAGGACGCGATCATGGGAATCGAGATCGTCATTATGACGGACAGAACCGGTATCAGCCATACCGTCGACGATAGGTGCGGGAAGGCGGTGTATGTGGATCCTACAGACTTTACGGACTTTTTCTTGTGGGCGTGCAACTTTGTACCGATGCACGGCAGTCGACCGACTAGGTCATGTAGCGGGACTGGATTCTTCCATTTGTTATGGTTTTAGAGAGCGAGAAATGTTTTTCATACCATTTGATTACATGTTGAAACGGAACAACTTGTCGCTGGTACCCAAGTCACGATCACCTCGTCGCACTCCAGGCCCTACTGTATAAATTCTCTGATATCCTTTGGCTTCCACTCCTTCCAGACATCATTCCTCAAGGGCTCTCCAACAAGTCCATGGCCAGTCGCCCATTCGGCTTTCAAAAACGCGATGAAATCTCCCTTTGCAAACTTCTTGAGCGACTCTTCCGGACTCTCGTGCACGATCTCGATGGGTTTCGCTGATTTGGCTTGGTATAGCTTTGAGAGTTCATTAAAGGTTGCGGTTGATCCTTGGATTCTGTATTCCGCGTTCTGTAGTTCCGAGGGCGATTGAGCTGCAGCGCAGAAAGGGGATCAGTATCCAGGGGTTTCTTCATAAGAGTCGAGTGCAGAACTTACTGGCCAGTGCATGGGCGATGAACCTTGCTGTATCATCGATTGATGTAAAGCCAACGGGCTCATCGCCGGTCCCGACGATGGTCAACTTGCCTTGCTCATCGGGTCTACCCACCATCAGGAACGAAAGCAGAATGGCGATATCAGCATGGAAAGGGAAACACATGCCGTCGTGCAGGCATGTACCTACCCTGTAAAGGCTGCGATCCAATCGGCAAACGGCCCGCTGATGAACAGGGTATAAGGGATGCCCAGTTCCTTTAGCTGAATGTGCAACTGCTTCTTCACCCACAACGGCGAACTCTCATCCAAGTCCGTCGTATCGCTTCCAAACTCGCTCGGGACGAACAATTCGAGCTTGCTGCCTTGCTTTTTGGCAGCAGCTGCAGCGTCGACGAGCGCCGATTGAACGGCGAGGGCGGTGGTTGTGATTGCCGAGATGATGACTTGGACATCTTTGATCGCTGCGGTCAGTGTTTCTTGCTTCGAGTAGTCAACGGGGACAACGGTGACGCCGAGTGATTCGAGTTCCTTAGCGCTCTCTGAATTGACCTGGCGACAAGGAATTCACGACAAGACATCAGCTCGACATCTCCTTTACGCTGCGTAGAAGACTCACGGATCCAGCTCGAGCGAGGACTTTGACTTTTACATCAGGGTACTCGATTAAATGCTTGACGATCAAGTTGCCGATGTTTGCCGAACCAGGAGCACCTCCGCCGAGGCCTCCAGCAACTGCAAATGTCTTGTAGGTCATGTTTTTGGATGTGATGCGGTGCGGTGCGGTTTACCTGTGATGGATGAGGGACGGAAAAAGGAACTCTGCTTTGATCTCATTTGATGTTTATATCTTACAGAATGGATAGAATGGATAGAATGGATAGAATGGATAGAATGGATGCGGCCGGAGCGTCTCTCTCGCACGCAACTTGATAAAGGGGAAACTAATCCGTCAGCAGCATGTCGTACAAATCACTTACGTATCGTATCATTCCTCCACCGGCCACCCCTTTTGAACGATCGCGTGCTCTTGGCTGCTATTGTCTCATGTCTCAGATACATAAGCTTGGGCGGAAGCTGTTTGCTTGAGCTTCTCGTCCGGTCGCCCTATTGCCTATTGTCTTGCAGTCCTCTGGAACATTCATTATTGCTTTTGCGTTCGTACTCTTCCCAAATCAAGCAGCAACTCCACTAATGTCGGAAAGAAAAGCACATTCCACAACCGATGCACCTGCGCCTTTGCCAGTTTTCTGCAAGTCTCCCTCCCCCTTCCATCTTGAACGCGAGCGACTGAACTGACCTGCCATCTCACAGCACAAGTGATCGAGTCCAATGGATTCTTGTTTACAAGTGGTCAAATCGGTGCTACACCCGACGGGAAACTGGTAGAGGGGACGATTGCCGATAGGGCTACGCAAGCACTCAAGAACCTTGATAATGTACTCAAGGCCGCTGGGAGCGGGCTGGAACACGCGGTAAAGTTGACAGTATTCGTAAGTCGCTTTCTTAGCGACCCTCCCTATAAGCCTTTCTAGGGCTCACCCCGACCTGCAAAAAATAGATCACAGACTACTCCCAATTCGCGCTCATGAACGCCGCATACCTCGCCCTCATGCCAAGTCCCGCACCAGCGAGGTCTTGCATCGGCGTAAAGGAGCTGCCATTCGGGACGGATGTGGAGATTGAAGCTGTAGCTGTTATACCAGGAAGCGGGAAAAGGCAAGGTGACGCCAAGTTGTAGATTCGCAGCAGAACGAGTACCGAGTTTGGTCGGCACGATAAGCAGTGTCGCAATGAAGAGCGAATGATGACTGTGTTGTTGCAGGGTACATCGTACGGTTGCGGCAGATGAGGCGGGCTTTTCCTGTTATCGCCGTGTACCCGTACGAGGTTTCTCGTCGCCGGTATTTCACGACCGTACGTCACATGAGCCTCAGCAGTGATTGAATCGCCAATACGCTCGTTCGGGCGTATGCGAGCAAGCAAGGCATTTAAACAACGGTTTGACTAAGCGGTTCGCATCCAGCTCGTAAGGTACAGTATGGTAATCGCATGACCCAAGGAGCCTCCTGGGAGTTCGCGCCCAAACCCCAAACGTCGTATATACGTCAAAAGCTTCCCCAACAACGCATTCCCGTCTCCACGTACATGCCACCACCCGCACGATTCCCGTGCTACGTCACAGCAGTAGCAGCAGATGGACGAATCAAGTTATCTCATAAGCCCAAAGAAGGCAGACAACAATGATCCCTAGCCTGGCCATAGACGCGTTATGTATACGCTCGCCTGACATACAACGTTACGTGGTAACACAACAACCCCGGATAAAAACTAGCAGAAAGGGGGGAAAGGGACAGCGAAGAGGGAAAGAGCGGGAAGATAGACGACCTTTTTGTTACCGGGGTGGGGCCGGGAGGATTATAAGGTTTCGTTATAGTTGATACCCTACACTGTTCACTGGTGCAGATGACTGGATTTTAACCCAAAAGACCAGCCACACAAGCGGTGGACAGTGTCGCCTGTCGAACGAACAGATTAGCCGATGTACGTGTAAGGCGACGGGGTAAAGACCGGGAACTTACGAGGATACCAGTGAATAACGCTCGTGGAGTCAATCGAATAATCCGGTCGGCCTTGTTGGGAGCCATGGCGACAAGGATACCAATGTTGATACCCGCAGAAGCGAGGTTTCCGAAACCACAGACGGCGCTAAGAGGCACGAAAAAGGGATGAATGGCAGGATAGAGGCAAGCGAGGGGAAGCGGACGTACTATCGACAGATAAGCTGGGCTCGCTCACTGACCCATAGAGGGTCGGCTTTAAAGTTGGTGGAGATCTGGTCGAATGCGACAAACTATAGGAATGCGGGTTAGCTGTGAGGCACGGCGAGACGGGGTGAGGGTGCAAGGACTTGCCTCGTTGGCAGCGATCTTGACGGCAATAATCTTGGACACGGGCAGAATGTCCGCAGGGGGAACACCGAGGAGCTATCACACACGACGCTGAATTAGTACATGGCTCTGCGAGGATTTTGAAATCCAGGCGCGCTTACGAAGGTGAATGGGTACAAGATGTAACCTCCGATCAACTGAATAGACAATGAATCCGCTCCACTTCGGGCGATACCCCAGAACTGACCGACCCAGGCGAGGACACCGTTGACGGCGTACAAGGCGGAAACGATGCACAACACGTTACAGAAGATCAGGCCGGCGACACGGAGACCAAACCACGCGCCTTCAGAGAATGCGTGGAGCGCGTTGTACGGTTTTGGTCCGTCGGTCGCTTCATCGTGTTCGAATACCGCGGCTTTACCCATCGTCACTGGTTTCTTGGTCTCGGGCATCATCGTTTTCGAGAGTGCGATCGAGGCTGGGATGGACATGAGGGATGAGGTGAGGAGATCTTTCGGTGGGATACCGAGCGAGACGTAGGCGATGAATACGGATCCGGCGATCGTCGCGAATCCGGATGTAAGGGCTTGGTGGATTTCAGAGTCGGTCATGTGCTTGACGTAGGGGCGGACGAGAACACAGTTTTCGCCTTGTCCGATGAATGGGGACGCTAATGACCAACCCGGCACGTCGTCAGAATGGGCCCTGTTGGCGCGAAGCAGCGACGCAGGACTTACCAGCGGCGACAACAGCCTCGGCACCAGAAATGCCAAAAGTCTTGGAGAAGAACCACGCGAATTTCTGGACAAACCAGGTCAATGCGCCCACGTAGCTCAACAATGTGGCAAACGCGACAAAGAAGATGATGGCGGACAAGGTGTTTGTGAAAAAGTATCCATTCTCGATGAAATCTCTCCAGAAGAACTGGGCACCACCTGTAGTCAAGCGTGAGGTCAGATTTGTACTCGAGATGGTCAAGGTCGGATGTGCGCGCTTACCTTGAATACCAGACTCTAGCAAATCAGAGGCAGCGAGAGCGAGCCACGTAATAACAGCCAACCCTGCACCGGTCTTGAACACCAACAACCCGAAAATCATCTGCATACACAGACCCAAGATGATGGGCTGGGCACGAACGGCTCGTCGTTTCGAGGACATGATCCAGCATACCGCGTACATGAATGCCATTCCGACAAGGGAGACGACACGCCATTTGTACGGGCTTGCATCGGTCGCTTTGATACCGAATGTTGAACCGAGGAAGAGCACCGCGACGGCGCCCCATCCGACACCGAGTTTACCAATGTAGGGAAGCATGTTCCAGGGCCGGGCGATGGTCATGCCCCATACTTTGCTAATGGCGTTGGAAAATGGTTTCTTGGGAATGTATTTTGATTTGTGGAATAAGATGACGAGGATGAGGAACCAGGCGATTATCGAGGTGATGATCCAGTAGTGGCGTGTTTTTTCACGAACGACCGAGGGGATCCAGATGCCGATCTGCGATGAAGGGAGGGTTAGACCGGCGTTTTTGAGAAAGACGGCGTGCGGGGGCTTACCAAAAGACCAATCATGAGGAAATCCCGCATAATCGTAAACGTCTTACTGTCCCTAAACGCATTCCACTTTTCCGCATACTTGCTCGGCTCATCGTCCGCATACAGATCCTCACCTTCCTCTTCGGCAGAGGAAGGCGCAGCCTCGACGTCGTCTGTAGCAGGGTACGGACGTTTCTCGTAATCCTTTTCCTGGGACTGGGAAGAATGCGAATGACTGTGTTCTGATCGTAGGCCAGGGAGAGCGGCAGCGCCGATTCCGTTGCCCGTGTGCATGGGTCCACCGTGGGCTGCTTCTTGTAATGGTGAAGCGACCGAGATGGGCAGTTCGTGTGTGTGTTGTTGCTCGTGGAGGTGCGACATGGTGTTAAGACGGGGACGGCGAGTTGCTGGGGTGTTGAAGCCAAGCAGGGGAATCGAGTGTGATCAAGTCCACGTATCTATGACGGATAGGGACGATAGAGACAGGGACGGATGGTGATGATAATAATGGTAAGCGACGAGTCGGACGAGCGAAGCGAGAGAGTAGTTATATCGCGCGCGGAGGGGGGATAGTGCTTACCGGTTACTCCAGAGAACGTTACGATGCAATGCGGGGGCTCGAGGGGATGTCAGTTGACACAACGGTCGACGACACGAGAAACACGAAACTCTACTTGAGAATGAACGAGATTGAATGCTAGTCCGGTGGAGTCGGACGTGGAGAAGTCAACCGATGAACAGCGCAACGAGGTCCGCTCTGTCAGGGTTATCTCAGTTGGGAGGGAGTGAAGATCTGAGAGAGGCGCAGACAGGGGAGGGGGCTCGTCGTGCGACCGACTTTGTTTCGAATTTTTGTTGCGCCCAAGAGCCAAAGCGTGTATCGCGTGGCCCACCTCTCGCTCGATCGCCCGCCGCTCCGCTCGTTATCATGGCTCTTGTTCCGCCTTATCCGCCTTCGCCGAGCTTTTTGGGAAGCCCATGTGATACCATGGAAGCTCTTGAGGTGGACGTCGCCGTAATAGAACATGAAAGGGGGGTTTATTCCAGGATTTGTGAAGGTGAGCTTGGCAAAGTCAGCTGATATGAGTCTGAGTGTTGATAGCTTTGTTGATGTAGTACTACACAGTATAGCAGCTGGTACCTGCGAACTCCTGTACTGTATGTAGTTGATGATAGTCAGCCTATGTAGCTTCCCACGTCAAGCTTCAAGAGTTGTTCCAAGCTTGTCAGCGTTCGTTATCAACGCGTGCGTGTGTGTAGCTGTGTGTGTCAAGCACCATTATGAGATGAGAGATCACCTCGTTCCGAAACATGACGAAGTCCACCTGTGGCCTGTTGACCCTGTTGGTGAGATAGCTCGTGCGATAGCTCGTGCGATAGCTCGTGCGATAGCTGGTGAGATGGAAGAGGATGGAGGAAAGGGACAAAATGAAGAAGGCGCTCAGATAAGATCGTAAAGCTGATCGTGATAGCCATCGTGATGGAGTACTTCAAGAACGTCGTTGTATCGTCTTGTTCCAGCAGAACATGTCGCCATGCGCCATGCGAGCTGGCCATGTGATACCCTCGATAGCTCCCTCGATTCCCTTTCCTTCCCAACTGATATCTGATATCTGCCGCCTTGAAATTCTTGAATACAGTAGGCCAGCGAGTAGGCCTCTCGCGTCTTGTTCTCTGTTCTCTGTTCTGTTCAGCTGTTAAGAGCTTGTTCAAGGATCAAGGAGCTGCTCAAGGTTCAGGAGCTGACAACTGCGAAAGAAGGCGGAGGGGCTCCTAGCGATTTCCCATCACTTTCTCTATAAAATAAAGGACTCGACTCTTTTTCATAGTTCTCAAGGTCATGGTCGGAGCTTTTTAATGGCTTCTCAGCGGGAAGCCTTGGCCGCCGGCCCTAGATCAGCGGACTGTTAGCGCACACGACGATCATTCGACTCGTGCTGAAACGCCTGTCCGTGCGTGGGGAATGACGGACTCTCGCCGGGGGTCTTTTGGGATCGGTTGTATGTTCGTTAGCGGTTAGCGGCGGTCAGCGGGTGCCGGTGCCGGGCGCCTGTCTATCGCACAAACCGTGAACACACGCATGAACACATGAAACTGATGAACACTGAACACTGATGAATACAGATATAGAGCGTAAACACAACGTTGCATGTGATGCTTGTTGGAAAAAGCTCTCCACAGAAGAAAGCAAGAAGAAACAGGGCTGGGCGTTGTGCTGCTTCATATAGCTCTTTACACGGATGGAATAGCTGCTGGAATACGGGAAATTGTGCAGAAAGACGGAATAGAGGAGGGACGCCACACGTGGGGCAGATACAAGAACGAAGGTTGGGCATGTTAGTTGTTATGTGGTGGAAAGAGCAGCTGCCAAGGTCTCGTGGAAGATGATCGCGACAGAGATATGAGGTGGGGTCCGGGATGTCAGCGGAGGTACTGTTGGTGGTTCGTTTATGAGCCTCCTTCACGACGCTGTTCTAGCTATGCCTGTTTCTTGTCATACGACGAGGAAGGTATAGGAGGCGCAACAAGTACGCCTTGAATTGTATTCAAACAGATTAATCTGTGTATACGTTCATCACCCAAGTTTGGCAGGAGGAGGACTTGTTGTATCCAACAGTACTGCCTGTACTGCCGCACTGAACGCCGACGCAAATCACGTGACTTTTCGGAAACGACGGCAACGACAGCTGAGAGTCCCGGAATCGGACCGGCTTGGCCGACTTGACCTTGCCGAGCGTCCTCCCGTTCCTCCGCTATACCGGTATTCGTGTGCGAGGGTTCTAGCCAGTAGGAACAGCTGTATTGCGAGGAACGGCGCAAGAGCTGTGCCGAGTATCCGTTGATGCAAGTTGCATATAAGTGAGGAAGGCAAGGTATATGTATCGTACGGCGAATTAAATGAAAGACTAGGTTGTGACGTGCATCAACGAAACAGCCCAACGACGAGAACATTTACGAGAAACGAAAAGAACCGATCACCATGTCCGCCGGCGAAGTCAACATTCACTCAATCCCACGGTCCAAGGTCCCCGAAGCATTCGGCACCTCACCACCACCCCAATCCGAGGAAAACCTCCCAGCCAAACTAAACATCCACTCCTCCTTCCTCACCGAGGATCCATCCCGCGGTGGCGTCCAAGCCTACATGTACGCCTTGGGCTTGTCCCCCGAGGATCTGCACAAGGCGCAGGTGTGTATTGCGAGTGTGTGGTTTGAAGGGAACCCGTGTAATACGCATTTGAATGATTTTGGAAAGATTGTCAAGAAGGGGGTACAGGATGCTGGCATGATTGGGTTTCAAACGGCTACGGTTGGTGTTAGGTGAGTTGAGCAGCGGTATGCGGGAAAGACAAGGTGGCGCTGATTTATTGGGGTGTCGTAGTGACAACATCGGGATGGGACACGATGGCATGAGTTACTCGTTGCCTTCTCGAGATTTGATTGCCGGTACGTCCTCTTTTCCCAATGTGCTCTCACAGACATGCGCTAACTCGACCTGGCTCGCCGTACAGACTCTATCGAAACCATCATGCAAGCACATCGATACGATAGCGCCATCCTCCTCCCAGCATGCGACAAAAACATGCCTGGTGCCATGATTGCAGCAGCCCGATTCAACCGCCCTACCTTGATCATTTACGGCGGCGCGATCCAAGCCGGACAACGAACAGTCGATTGTCCAGCATTAAACGCCAAAGCCGGTGATCCGTTGAACATTGGATCGTTCTACGAGAGTTATGGTGGGTATATTGCCGGGGATGTGAGCAAGGAGCAGCATGATGATGTGGTTCGACATGCATGCCCCGGGTATGGCAGCTGCAGTGGGATGTTTACCGCGAATACGATGAGCAGTATTATGGAGGCCATGGGCATGTCGTTACCCAATAGCAGTAGCTTGCCTGCTGTTTACCCGGAAAAGCAACAAGAATGCGCTCGAGCCGGGAAATACTTGCGCAGGTTGATGGAGAAGAATATCCGACCGTTGGATATCATGACGAGACCCGCGTTTTTGAACGCGATCGTAATCACCATGGTCCTCTGCGGATCGACAAACGCCGTGTTGCACTTGTTGGCGGTTGCGAGAGCGGCAAACGTGCAACTGGATATCGATGATTTCCAGACGATTGCGGACAAGACGCCCGTGTTGGCCGATTTGCAGCCGAGTGGAAAGTATGTGATGGAGGATGTGCATAAAGTCGGGGGGATGCCGGCGATCTTGAAGTACTTGATGGAGAATGGTATGATTGATGGCAGGTACGTTTCGACGTTTTCCCTCTCCTATGAAACTCTGCGCTGATGTTTTTCATGTTGCAGTATTATGACGGTTACGGGCAAGACGATGGCAGAGAACTTGGAACACGCGCCTAGCCTCGATTTCACAAACCAGGATGTGATCAGACCGCTGGAGAACCCAATGAAGGAGACTGGACATTTGAGGATTCTTAAAGGGTAAGCCATCCTTATTTCCTATCACCTGAATTTCAAATCCGTTCCCAATCTCAAATTAAACCCGCGCCTTTCGTTGCCTCTGACTGACCCTTTCCCACCGCTGCAATAGTAACTTGTCACCCCGAGGCGCCGTAGCCAAGATTACTGGCAAAGAAGGTCTTTACTTCCAGGGTAAAGCCATGTGCTTTGACCAGGAGCAAAAAGCGTTGGACGCGATTGCGGAGCATCGGTTGGTGAAGGGTACTGTCGTCGTGTTGCGGTACAAGGGTAAGCGTTGGTCGTTGAAGGGGGAGGAATATACCGCTGATTCCACCTGCATTTGTCCTGTTTGATAGGTCCCAAGGGTGGACCAGGAATGCCAGAGATGTAAGTCGTCGACCTTTCCGCCGAATCGTCGGAATACTCACTCGACCTCGTTGTGCAATGATAGGTTGAAGGTGACAGGCGCAATCATGGGAGCCGGCCTAGGTTCTTCTACAGCCCTCATAACCGATGGACGATTCTCCGGCGCAAGTCGTGGATTCGTCGTTGGTCATATCTCACCCGAAGCCTTCTCCGGGGGCCCCATCGCGTTGGTAAAAGATGGGGATATCGTCACTATTGACGCTGTGAAGAATACGCTTTCGGTCGATGTGAGCGATGAAGAGATGAAGAAGCGTGCAGAGGAGTGGGAGAAGACGGGCAGGAGAGAGTATAGGTTCAAGCGGGGAGTCTTGTACAAGTACGCCAGAGACGCCGCGGATGCTTCCGTCGGTGCGTACACTGATTAGTAAAACCGTACGCTGGGTTTGCGCAATGGAATGGAATCGTATCTTGTTGTACAGCTTTACTGGAATAGCGTTATCAAATGAAATAAAAGTTGTGCCCCTCATCGTCGTCGTTTCGGCAACGCTAGGTCCTCGTTCGAATCGCTTATGGTACTCCCCTCTCCCCAGATAGAATACATCCAGAACCAACTATCGAACTAGCTATCATAAGTCATCCTCGCCAGCCATGGCGGTCTTCCAAACCGGCTTCTCTACTCCTGTTGACGCTGCGCCGCCTTGTATTCTGCACAGCGTCCAGCAACTTTCCCCTTGCGCCTTTCGACGAACCGCAAGTATTGCCCTGTTTATTCGTTGATGCCATGCGCAGGGCGTCCATCGATCGATCAGTTGGTTGTTGGAACGTCCTCCGTGTCCGCTGTCGGTGGCGGTAGCAAGGCACGATCCCTCGTGAGACCATTCGATTCGCGCCTGCGCGGATAGGCTCGTAGCGAAGGTCGCGCTTCTTGCACTTTGGCCGTGTTCGTATGTTACCATGAATTGGTTGTTCATTGGGATGGCTACCTGTTATTCGGTTGAGCCGAAGTATTGCTCAAATCGCTCGTACCGCGAGGCAGACTGCTATTCCGCACTGTGACCGTTGGACGGGGTGGCGGCGGGGAATGGCCGCTTGAGCTCGTTGCCGTCATCGGGGCCGGACTGAAGTAGTTGCTTGTGCTTTTCGATGATGATGATAGAACGGGTACCGATATTTCCCGCGATGGCGGCGAAGGGATGGCGACGATGTATGCGAAACAGACGCAGATGATACTTTGCTGCTTGTGTTTCGTTCCGTATTTCGTTATCAAGCGACGGGCAGATGAGGTGGGAAGATCAGCAGGGCGGTGGTGATCGGGAAAAGGAAAAGAAGAAACGGGAAAAGATACTCCAGGACACGAGAAGATGAAGGAGAGGTAGAAGCCGACGTGGGCCAGGCCAGGACGTACATTACTGTATATCTCTTGTATCACTCGATCATTCGCTCCCCAGTGGTTTGCCATATCTGCCCTGGATTCAAGCCACGACCAATAAAGCAGTTTCAGCATGTATTCGATATTTGCTTTTGGCATATCGGTTTCTCAGGTAAGGCTCGAGGTTGACGACGGAATAATTGGATAGATGGTTGGGCCGAAGGAAGAGGACTTACCGTCCGCCTTGTCCAAGGTTTTCATTGGTCGTGATTTGGACCTGTGTCGTCTCGATATCTCCACATTGAGCGATGGACGTTGCAAATCTTTGAAAAAGGATCGGAGAAGTGCACTGACGATATATTTCCAGTGTTTGGGACCTAGATCTATCATGCGGTCTTTTATCCGCTACAAACGCACATGTACGGGACCAATGGAAGATTGTAACGGAATGGGGAAAGGGGAAGCCGAGGTGAGTGCTGTGAAGAAAGAAAGGAGAGGCGTACGTACAGAGCCAAGTTGTTGATTTATCTTTTTGATTGATCCCTTTTCGAACGTCGTAATATCTGGAACAGTCGGCATTGAGTGTATGAGCTTACCATCTGTCCATTGGAGAGAACTTGTATCACTGACTGGATAAGGACGCTTCCATTAGCTATTGAACAACGACCAAACAATTATCAATACAGCGGGTAAATAGTTTGTTCTTCGAGTGTGGGAAGCGAGACTCACGGTCCGCATGTAAGAACGGAGTAGGTCATGGTCGAACCTGCATTGGATCATGATCATCATCATTCATCAGTATCATGTGCACAAGTCATGTAGATTAGTTGAGCAGATACGGGAGGGGACCGGACAGGAAGAATTGAGTTGGAGTATGGTGCGTACGTTGCCTCTTCTTTTTCCTTTTTCTCGTCGTTGGCGGCGCCGCCAGAGGATGTAGGACGCATCGTCGACTTTCCTTGCTTGAGACGAGGGAGAGGCACTTAAGTCCAGACTCCAGGTGCAACCAAGGTGATTACTTCAAGCTGACATGGTAATTGTATAGCGGGTACAGGGTATAGGACCCACTTTGTGTTGTTTACTTTGTGGTAGGGCGGGAACACGTGATTCAGCCAACCGGCGGCCGATTCAACTGGAGCCATACGAATTTTGCAAAGGCAGGGCCATCGTCTGTTTCTCTTCCTCCTGAACAATTCAAATTCTACATCTTTCTCGGCTTTAATCCACCGAAACAAACAAAAACCACACACATACACCACCCACAAACACACGCTACGCAAGAATGGGTAAATCACTCCGAAACAAGAAGAAGGTTGCAGCCCGTACGCAAAAGCGTACAGATTCATTTTACGCGGTTCACCATGCTGCTCGACTCCAGCGGATATCGTCAAAGCTTCAGAGTGGCGGTGGTGATGCCGAGGTAAAGGAGGATGAGATGAAGGTTGATGGTGAGCCTGTCAAGGGCGAGGATGTGGAGAACAAGGAGGGCGACGAGAAGGCACAGGCTGTCAAGACGGAGGACGATGGTATGTTTCCTTTTCCATGCCAACCTCCCAGCGAACGCCAGTACCCTCCAGTATCTCGACATCAATCTAATCCCCTTACCTCTCCTTTCTCCACAAACAGCCGAGATGGACTCCAACACACCCAAGAAAATCTCAACCTCTGGTCCTCGGTTGAACAGGAGGGAAGAATGGCGAATGGCTAAAGGGCTTTCTATAAGGCCGGATAGTAAAGGGTTGAATAACATGGGAACGGCAAAGGCGAGGAGAAAGAGTGGAAGGAGTGCAAGGAGGAGGTAGAGCAGCGTGTTTGGCTTTTTCTTCACCTGCGACCGGGCGCTGGTGGTATGGACTTGGAAGGTAGTACAGGTATAGAGGCGCGGATGGTGTGTGTTGTATCGCCATGTATAGTGTATCATAGTGTAACTTTCTTGCTGCTGCAAGTTTGGAGTGCAGCGTCCGACTCAGAGCAGACTCTCAAACTGTGCCTCCTGCACCCGGCTGGTTGAGGGTTGTTTGCCAGGCCTACTTGTCTATACCACCGAGTGCGTCGACCAATTCCTTGTGCTGCTGCTGGATAAGCGGCTGAATGAGGCCAGTGACTGCTCTTGCGTCAGTATGGTACCCGGATCTCATGTTCCTCGCAGCGACAATGTGCAATCATGTTTCACCGCCGCGCCGCGCCTCATGTTCCAAGTTCGGGCTCTTTCATACCTGATGCTGTGAGCCAGGGATATCAAAGCCACCAACGACTGATTGGAAGAGCGCCCGCGGAAACGCAGAGAAGGAAGCTACAATATGGAGATACGGATACATGATGGTATTACAATCATTATGAGAGCCCGCGATGTCTTCCGAAAACCTGCTTGAATGAGCCGTCTATAGTTGAAGCCTATCGAATCCGTGATCTAGCATTTTTGCCACTGTTGAGAAAAGAAAAGGCAAGTAAGCGCGGTGTAGAAGGTGGTGGGTAAGGGAAAAGGTACTGACCATCTTGACGTGCTTGACCGCAAGTCCTCGCTTGGTCTTATCCTCGGGCCAGGTATTGTACCATTTATCCTTGGCGATCCAGAAATCACTCATGGCACTGAGGGAATCATCGATCCATGGTTTGCCACCGATAGAGTCCGGGAAGAATCCATTGGTACCACCGACGGCAAGGTTCATGATCAGATAAAACTCTTGGTCGAATGGTGCGACGTTTTCCGTGGATTTGGACCACGGGTTGGTCAGTTTAACGATATCACTTCCGTTGGTGAATGTCGTCGGGAACTTGCCCCGCGTCCAGAATGATTCCTTGTTGAAACGCAACGAGATGATTTGGTTGACTCGGGAATCGACATAGGTCCACAGGAAATTCTCGTTCCATTCCATGCCGAAAGTGTGGAAATCGTCGGCCCAGGTGGAACGTCGCATGTTTCGCCAACCTTGGGTTTGGTAGTATCGGTCGAGGACGGCGGCAGGGCCCCAGTGAAGAGCCGAGGAGACGTAGTTGTTGCCTCGGAATCCGTAAGATGCGTTGTTTCCTCGACTTTCAGCGAGCTGTCAAGGCGGGGGAGGCGTATTAGTACCCTGGAGGAGCCGAAACGAGGCAGACAAAAGGCAGACTTACATCAATTTCACCGGATCGAGGCCATTGACCGTATACTTCGTCTTTCGGCAACATCCAGATCGCGGGCCACAACCAATCACCCGTAGGCATCCGTGCGGTCACCTCGACTTTGCCATACTTGATACTGACGGATTTCTTGGTGTGAAGACGAGCGCTTCGGACCGGGTTGATGATTTGCAGCAAGGAAGAGTTGGAGACGGCGCCGCATTGAGTGACGTTGGTAGATGTACAGGTACCGTCGATTGTCAAGTTCAAGGTGTAGCCGTTGGTGACGGCTTCCTCGCCGATCTTGTCGGCCGTCAAGGTCGGGACGAGGTAGAGCACACCATCTTGCACGTACGAGTTTTCCTCGTCGGGAGTTGTCCATTCAAATTCTCCGTTTCTAGGTGATGGAAAAGACCTGTTAATTTGGGAGTCGAACAGGGTAAAGAGACATGACTCACCCGTAACCGTCCAAACGGACTTCTCGACTCCAGGTATCGGTGTTGAAGCCGTTACTGAAATCGTCGTCCAGAACTTGGCAGAGCTTGCCGACGGAGGGAACCGCTCGAACACCGTCATAACAGACTGAAAAAAGGCGTCAGGGAGGAGTGAAACCCGCGGCAAAGAGAAAATACCTACTGTAGCCACCGAGACCGAATCCGACAGCAATGCAAGCCAACGTGATCCATCGCGCCCATCGCAATGCCGGATCCTTGTGCTCCAACCACGGCTTGTAGATTTCACCCTTGAGCCTCGTACTCTGGAACGGTTTTCGCGCAGTCATGGTCGTTCCGTTTGTTCGTCCCGTCATACCAGTCTTGTCTGAACGGAAAGACTTTCCTGCAGCAGACCGGACAGATTGAGCACGGGATGGTGCCTTGCTACGACGTTTGAAACCGGAAAACATGGAAGCAGGTCGGGAGTTGGGTTCGCTGTATACACCGAGCTTTTCAGTCGATCTGCTAGCTTCGGCCATATCTTCAAAGTTGGTGACGGATACCGAGGGAATGAGTGTTGGGTCCGGGGTAGCGACATTGGCGAGATGAATGTCTACTGGCTCGACTTGTTCCCTCGAGTTGAAACGCGAAACTCCGGGGGTGTCGTTGTATACCGAACGTCCACCATGGTTGGTGGTAGTTTCCGAGGCGTCATCGTTCAAGAGACCCACATTGGATCTTGCAGAAACCGAGTGATTCAACTGGGGACGAAGTTCAGCAGGAAGGTCTTCAGAAGAGCGCTGCATGGTGTGGAAAGACTTGGGAGTAAGGGCCCTAAGTGGCGCTGAAAGAGTCTGCTTGCAGACTGGAATCTTATAAACACAAGTCCCCAAGCGTAAGGGGAAAACGAGAGACGTGCAAACTTATCGCCCCACCGATCTGCAGCATCGAATCAGGGATCCGAGCTTGCGAGCTTTGCTAGCCCTGGCTCAGGCGCTTTTGGCAGGTCGTTTTGGCCCCAGAGTTACCGTATCCGTCACCTAGTCGTCCCGTGCCGTTGTTCTATCCGGGAATATCAAGCTCGCGCGCGAAAAACCGAGGGTGTGTGAAATGGCAGCAGATGTCGAGGCAGAGAACTGGGGGGCTCGTTGAAGATAAGTGATAAATGGCACATGAATCCCGCCAGCTGTACCGAGCTCTGTAATGGGTTCTCCGGGCTGGTGAGCAGCAAGCTGAGCAGCCTCGAGCGCCGACGCCGCGGGTGAAACAAAAACCAAAGACATGTCTTTTGCGGTGACACTCACATGCGAGCCCCCCCTGAGGGGACGTGGCGGGATGATACGTCGATCACTACGGCACGCGGTAATTCCACCAGAAAAGATCAGCGATATCAGCAAAGGACCGTGCGCTTTTTTGCTGCTTCAGCGCTCGAGTGTCCTTTGCAGGCTGACACCTGGTAACTTGTCCAACTCCTTTCGCTCTTCCTTTCGCTAGCTCTTTCGCTCTTCCTTTTCTTATCTCCGAATGAAAAAGCTTTGCTAAAAACTCCCATCGGTTTCTGGTCTCCCGCCTTTTGCCCTAGTAGACTCAAAGATAAACCATCTCTGCCTCAACCGGCGCTACTTGGCGCTCTCAAGCTCTTGCAGATGTATGTTCAGTCGACTTTGTAACCAGGATGATTTGTCACACCTCCCGTCCGGAAAGGATATTCAACGGTCGTCGCTCGGAGCCAAACAGCTAGCCAAGCTGCCAAATAGCTACATGTAAATAGTCGACCAAATCAGCGTTTATCTATCTGTTTCGCGGAGCTTCCAAAGAGTCCGAGAGCTAGTCCGAGGTGTCTAGCGAACTACTATGCGCGCGTAAGTGGCGCAATGAATTGGTGGGTGTTTCGAGACTAGTTGATTTACCAGTAGATTAGCATCGAGTTGAGCCGACAAGAGATACGAGCCAGCTTGGACCAGCAACATCAAGCACTCGACCTTTCGCCAGTGCTGAGATTCAGACTCAAGCTAAACACTTGTCCAGTGTGGGTAGTATGAATTTCAGACTATCCTCACATTCTCGCTTGAGCGCGATGCGGTTGAAGCTGGCTGAAGTCCAACAACAACCGAATTGCGAGCTGGTCGCAGTCCTGGCATGACCCTTGCATTCTGTGGCCGTTGCATGCTTTGCTGCGATGTTCACTATCTCTGTGATCCGGCGGGAGAGGTGGAACGGACGGAAAGTCGCATCGGTGCAGCTCTCTTGGCTTTGAACCTCGTAATCTCGGGAGCAGCTCACGTTTTGTGAGAGTGCTTGCGAGGGCCGCAAAGTGATGTCGCCTAATTGAAACATCCGGCGGCAGGAATGGCGGAAACAGTCGTCCGGAGGGAAGATAGCGTATACAGTTGCACAACCTGCCAAAAGCCGACAGACGGCCGACTCGCTGCATTCAAATTGTTGCGACTCGTTGTTGGAGGAGTGTCGTAAAGCACAGAGAAGAACTGTGTCCCTGGTGCAGGTAAGCGAAGAGGGATAGAGGTCGTCTTATTGGCCGCTGCTCGTCGTCACGTTCGCCTCATGGACCAATTCAATATCAATCGTCGATTCAGACGGTCGCTCACAAGAGGGAATGTGGTGCACGTGAGAGCCTATGAGAACGAATGAATGCAGGCGGTCGAAAAGTCCGGTAGGGTGCAAGCGGACGTCCTACAGATCGCGGGTATTACATCCGACGTGTCATTCATGTTGACAACCAGCCAGTGTTTGTTTGCAAAGGACTTGAAGTCGAGCGCGAGCTGGAGTATGGTGGAAAACTATGGTCGACGAAAGGCGTCTACGATAACATACATCAGTGTATTATTATATTAGTATAATATGATACAAGTCGCGGCGTGTTTCCCGCTCGGACATCTACCGTCTACCGTCGTTATCCTCGGTAGTCGTCAATCATCATCGTCGTCGTCATCGGATCGCCTTGCCAGCGCGACTCAACTCCACCACCTCTTCTTCCCCTCATCCACCACACGCCCCTTGACATCCTGCACTGCCCCCTCCACTCGCTCCAGAGCAGGCCGCACGACCTCTTCCCCGCGCTCAACCACCTCTTTCCCCTGCACTTTCAACCGGGCGAGATCACGTGCGGTTTGCGTACGGTCCTCGGATGGCGCACCGAACGTTGCGATCAGGCGTGAAGCGAGGAGGCCTTGTTCTGCTGTTTCGGCAGGGTAGGTGCCGTCTGCTGTTGCTACCGGTCGCGGCAGAGAGGTCGGAAGGCGCGACGAGAGCTCTTGTTCTGCGTGGGCGAGAGCGTGTTGGGATGTTGTTCGTAAAGAGTCTAGCTTGGCGGATGTTGCTTGGACGAGCGGCTTGACGCCTTCTGTGCGAAGCTCTGTCAGTCCGCCTTGGACCTTGTGTTCGACTTCTCGGACACTGGAAACGACGTCCTGGGCGAGATGCATGGCCCGTGTTTCTTGTTCCTGTGCGAGGTCAGAGAGTTGGGTCCCGACGTGGGATAGTTCGCGCGTCGTTTTGCGCGTGTCGTTTTTAGGGTTTCCGAATGTTGACAACAGGCGTGTGGCGAATGATTCAGCTACAGGCGCTTGTTTGACGGCTTGCTTGAGATCTGTCTCTGGCGTCGCTGGTAGAGTGTTCAACCGCTCTTCTGCTTCTCGTTGCACATCAGAGACAAGGGAATCCACCTTGCCCTCCACCCGCTGCAACAGGTTCCCCGAAGTTTCCCTCAACTGATCCATCTTGCCACCGACTTGCCGCGCCACGGGATCCATCTGATGAGCAACCCTCTCCAATCCATCATGCACACTCTCAGAGACCACATGAGCCGCACCCTGCGCCTTGTCCGTCAGATCCTGGACAGATGTTTCCCGTGCAAGCGTCTCGAGTCGCGCTACCTCTTGCCGTGTCTTTTCCGCATCAACCCCCGGGTTTCCAAAAGTCGCGAGCAACCTCGCAGCAAATGATTCCCCGCCAGGCGCCTGTTTGACCGCCTGTCCCAAATCCGTCTCTGGCGTCGCCGGGAGAGTCCTCAGCCGCTCTTGTGCTTCTCGTTGCACATCAGAGACAAGGGCATCCACCTTGTCCTCGACCCGCTCCAAAACTTTGCCAGACGTCTCACGCAACTTGTCCAGCTTGTGCGCGGCGAGCTGCGCAGCTGGATCGATACGTTCCGCAATGACCTCGAATTTGTCGTGCATGGACGTGGAAACGGCATGGGCAGCACCTTGCGCCTTGTCCGCCAGATCCTGGACAGAGGTTTCACGTGCAAGTGTTTCGAGACGGGTGACTTCTGCCGTGGTTTCCTGGGCATCGTTTCCCGGGTCACCGAATGTCGCGAGGAGGCGAGCTGCGAATTGTGCGCCACCAGGTGCATCGCGGATGGATGCCTCGAGGTTGGTTTCTGGGGTATCAGGCAGGGTGGCGACTCGGCCGGCGACTTCGGAATGAGCAGTGTGGAGGAGGGTGGTGAGCTTGCCTTCTGCGTTGGAAAGCGCGGCCGTCGAGGTTTCTCGGAGATTGTCCATCTTTTGGAAAGTCGTGTTGGCGAGGGAGGAAGCGATCGAGGCTGTTCGTGCGGCTGATTGGTGCGCTGCTTCTGCGACCGAGGCAGTGGTGGTTGAGTTTTGGGAAGGAGAAGGGGAGGCTCCGCCGCCGCCGCCGCCGCCGCCGAATGCTGCGAGGATTCGAGCGGGGAGACTGCCTCGTCGTGTCTCTTCCTGCTGTTGCTGCTGCTGCTGCTGCCTACTATCAACAGGCAACGAGCCGCCATTGCCCACCTGCGTCTGCGGCGCCTGCGGGGCGGCAGCGAGTACCTTCAAATCATCAAACTCGTGCACCTCCCTCCCCAAGTCACGTACACGACGAACGACCCGGCCCAAGCCTTCGGACCAGTTGACGGCCTGCCTGCTGTGTTTCTCACGAAGGTCGGCGAGTTCTTCCTCGAGCCGGGTGATACGTGCTGATGAGTCCGAGAGGGAACGGGAGTGGGATAGGTGGGTTTGGAGGAGGGTCAAGGTGAAGAAGCAGGCTTGAGAAAAAGTTGTGGTTAGGATTTGGACGGTGTGGGTTGGTTGAGAGGGCGGAAGACGCTTACCTGTTCCTAGGATGATCACCGGAACGGTTGCTGGTAGATCCAATGAAGAGAACCGCACGATCAGCTTGTGTTCCGGAATCGCCTTGAAGGTAATGAAACGTACCTGGTACAATCTCCCTATACCACACCATATGCCGCGAGGGCGGGATTTTCTTGGTAGGATCTTGAGGCATCTCGTTGCTGAAACGTCTGGGGTCGTGGTTGCTGCGCGGGTTTCCTTTTGTTTTCCTTGGTGTGAGTTTCAGGTGATGCGCGACCTGGAGCTGAACAGCAACCCAAGTTTCCATTGAATACCGAAAATCAAAGCTCGAGGACGAGGACGAGGTCAGCCGAGCAGTGCGTCATTCCCTCTCGCTCTCTCTTCCGACGGCTCCGAACTCTTCCCGGAATGAATTACCTAATACTCTGCGGGGAGCGGCGGCCGAGAGGTATCCGTCAGCCTGGATGGGAGTAAGGTGGAGGTGGATCGCCGATGACCACAGTCCGAGGCAGGCAAGCAGGCGGTAGGAATCGAGGCACTGACTGACTGGAGAGGCGGAGGTTAGGTTGACGAGGTCAGGCAAGGTATCAAATACCACACGTCGATAAGGCGAGACCGCGTCCCAAGACGGAAAACAGCCAAACCGCTAAGACAAAAGGCGGCGTAAGGAACCAAGGCAACGGATTTCCGAATTCAGGCGTTACGTTACAGGGAGTCAAGAGTTTGGTTTGAAAGAGAGAGAGAGAAAGGAAAGGATGGATGATTCTATGTGGACTGACGATGATGAGGAGCAGGAGGAGGAGCAGCAACAGCAGCGAGTGGGAGAGGAAGGAGAAGACGGCATGCAGAGAGGTGTTTTAGAGATCCAGGTGCGTTTGAGCATACCTTTCCGTCCTTGGGTATTCTTCGCATAGCTCGCTTCCTTTGCTTTGCTTTGCCTACCGGTACGTTCGTGGTCATGAATTTCCCTGACTGACTACTTGCCCCCTCCCCCGGTCTGTTGCTGTGCGTGAATGGATATAGGTATACGACGATCGTGAGGATTTCACCACCACCACCACCTCGGACGACGACGAGGATTCCGAATTCATAGATTCCGACGACGACAACGACGAGGATGGGATTGATGGAGGAATGGAAGTACTCTTCGAGAACGATCAACCACCTTCTGATTCCGACGCATCTTCCCACAACAACCACGAGGAGCGGGAGGACGACGATGACGCTGATAACGCGCAACGCCGTCGAGGTGTAGTGAGAACCCGTGACCCAGAGGTCGGCGGCTCGGAATCGGAAGAAGATGGGACATTCCACCCTTCCCCCTCCCCATCCAGCGCCAACTCGGAACTCACCACCGAGCAGATTGCGGATTTCCAAGCGCTGCTCGCTGCGGAACGGGAAGCGGAGAGGGTTGCGCAGCAGCCGCCGCCGCAGGAAGGGGAGCGGGAGGGGAGTGGGAGTGGGAGTGGGAGGATGCCTGGGGGTTTCCCGTTGCCTGGACGGGTGAGGGATGCGGAGATGGAGGAGGAGGAGGAGGAGGAGGGGGAAGAGCCGGATGTACAATGTATGTATTCTTGTTCCTTCTTCTTCGTTCTCGGGCACTCTTCACATGGGGATTCGCTCTCGCTGTTCCTCGTTGCTTTTTCGTGCCTGCGGTGCTTTTCCTTTTCCCCCCGGTCTCGGGTTTCCGGTTTCCGTTTGGTATACGGTTACAGGCTGGTTGGGCATCCTTGCGTTTGTTTGTTTGGGTAAACCACTTACCCACCCACCCCGACCGAACGAGGGCTGGATTGATACGGTATTTGAAGCGGAAATGGTTGGGTAGCGGTTCCGGGCATGACCAGGGGGTAATGCTGGTCGGTTTGTTGGTTCACAACCGAGGCCCCTTTGCCGTTCTGCTCATCTTGGTGGTTGGTCGCGTGTTGAGGAGATGAGGAAAGGCAGGTGGATGGTGTCGCTGTTGAAGGGCTTTGGAATGGAGGATATGGCTGTGTTTCAGAGGAGGTGTGGCGTGGGAGTCGAGGCGCGAAGCGGTCGATGATGATGGCCAGATCATCGTCACGTTGTTGGATAGTGCTCGTCAACGGAATCCCTTGTGACGTGCTAGGCTGACAACTTGTTTCTCTGCTTTCTTTTCCTTCTTCTTCCCTTGACCCACTCTCGTCGTCTTATCTCTCTTCATCATGCACGATATCCATATTACACCGCCCCCTCTTCGCCACGCCTCGCCTCGCCTCGCCTCGCCTCGCCTCGCCTTTCCCGCACTCCGTCTCACTCGAATTGCAACTCCTTTCCGTCCTCTCGCTTACGTTCGCCGACTCGCAGCCCTTCTCCTACGATACCTCCAACCACCGGAACGGCCAGGCGGTCCTGCACGGCTGTTGATCCCCGCGACGGCGTTGAGGGAACTTGTGGATGCTGGCGTGTTGGATCGTGGGATATTGAGGAGCTTGGCTTCCCGGCCTGGTGGTACGTGTCTGTGGTGTGACGCGTGCCTGCGTGCGTGCTGACTTTTTATGGTCTAGGCGGAGATGATGATGATGATGGCGATGACGGGGGTAGTGATGATGATGAAGATGAAGATAGTGACGACGGGATAAGTGGTAACCCGTTTTTCAACCGTCGTCGAAGGCCCTTGCAGCGGTCCCGGCTCGCGCGAAACGGTCGGCTAAAGGGCTGGCATTGGTTCCCGCTTGAACGGGAGGGGAATCAGGTCGGGCGTGCGTTGGCAAGGAGTGGAGAATTTGGGAAAGCCGGGTGGCCTGGTGCAGAGTTGCGAAGTGGCGTTGCGGGCGGTGAGCAAGGGTTGGGGAAATCGAGGTGCAGCGAGGGGGAAAGCGCCTTGGTTACTTCCCCTGTAGCTTCAACCGGGTCCATGCGACTTTCCACCGCTGGGAACGTAGGATTGGCTGTGTCTCCGACGAGTCCGACGGCGCGACGTCGTGCCTCTTCGGTGTCGAGCGTGAAATCTGTTCTTACGGGTGCTCAAGAACGGATCAAGGGTGTCAAGAGAGATGTTGCTGGAAGAGGCAAGTGGGTGAATGGGATGGTCGGCTTTGGGAGAGGATGGGGCAGGGGCGTTTGGGGTCGTAGTGGGTTCGAAGAATGGAATCGGGTGCGTTTTCAATAACTGCGAGGGGGTTTTTGTGCCTGCTGCTGATCGCCTCGGGAGGACAGGAATGTCTGCCAAACACGAATGGCACAATCGTGGCGACGTACGATGCGCCTCCTTACATCGGGCAATACTCGCGCGATTATTCGTTCTTTTACACGGCGAACCAGGCTTTCCAACTCGACTTGTACTCGACGCAAGTGGCTCCGCGTAAACAACCCGAGGAAGCTGTAACCGGTGCGCCGAGGCCGAACGTGCGAGCGCGACGAAGTGCGTTTCATGACTTTGGAGACGACGACGACGATGATGAGCCGCATAACGATCATTCGATACACAAGATCAAGACGGTGCAGGGTGTGTATGGCCAGTGGACGGTCACGGATGCCGATTTATCGAGGGACAACGAGTGGTACGTTTCAAGGTCACGCCCGCAGTAGAACATGACTGACGGTGCCCGCGGTGCAGGATGATTTATTCCTCTATTACGCCACATGTACATCTCCTCCGAACGGCGGAACATGATGATGAACACACGTTGTTGGATTTCGCGGCTACGGGCGCCAGTGCCCGCCGGGATGGAAGGCATTGGGGCTCTGGAGGGAATTTCGGGGTAAGTCGCTTGGCGAACGAGTTTGATTCGTGATACTGATCCCTCTTGGTGTAGATCTGGTCCATCAGATTTTCCGCGGATCAGAGGGAGATTGTCGCGGGCGCCAGTTCGGGTCAGATTATGGTGTACGACGTGGAAGCCCGGCAGAGGATTTTGAACGTGTACGGGCACGATGATGATGGTGAGTTTTGTTGGGGGTCAAGAGCACGACACTCGGTGGCTGACCTCGGACGGCAGTCAACGGCGTATGCTTTGCGGATGAAAGTTCCACAAACGTATTGGTGTCTGCGTCGGATGATGGCTATCTTAAAGTGTGGTACGTGACTCGCTAGGCTGGCCGAGACACCGCCGCTGACCGGTTTCTCACCAGGGATCGACGTTCCCTCGCTTCCAAGGAACCTTCGGGCGTACTCTGCGGACACACCGAGGGTATCACCCATTGCTCACCTAAAGGTGACGGCCGATACGTGATCAGTAACGGGAAAGACCAAGCGCTCCGCCTCTGGGATCTCCGTCAGATGCGAAGCCAGCGGGATATCCTACACGATGAATCCGCGTCCATTCGGTACGGTCTGAAGAATTGGGATTATCGGAATGATTATTACAAAAAGCCGAGATATGAGGCGCACCCGAAGGATTGTAGTGTGATGACTTATCGGAGTCATCATGTGCTCAAGACGTTGATTCGGTGTCATTTCAGTCCGATTGAGAGTACCGGTGGGCAGTATTTGTATACGGGAGGGTGAGTTGTGTGTCTTTTGCCGTTGAGAATCTCGGCTGACGTCTTTACAGATCCAACGGGATTATCTACATCTACGCATTGGACGGTCGAGTGGTTCAAGGTACGTCTCGGATCCGCCGCGATTCACTTGGCCGGGCATGGCTCACCTTCTTGTCCTCTGCAGTGCTCGACCGAACCAAGGCGCAACCGCTCAAGACGCCCGATGGGGCATATACGGACCCTTCAGCGCCTAGCCCGGTACCGGAATTCGACCCGGATCCGCATGGGAATGATACATGCACCGTCCGTGATGTCAGGTGAGCCCCCCTCAATGCACGATTTGTTTCGCTGTGGATATCGGCTGACCCGGAATGTGGCCGATTGCTAGTTGGAATGGTCTTGAGCCCAGTATGATCTCTACGGCTTGGTCGAGGGATCGCCGGGGTGGTGATTTGGCGATCCATCAGTGGAAGGGGCTTGGAAAGGGTGGGTTGAATCGGTTGGAGGACTGGGTAGAGATGAATGAGGCGAATGAGCGGGGTTAGGGTTGTGGAAGTGGACGTGGCGAAGGAAAGACTGTATCCGGATTTTATTTATTTATCTTGTTGTAGATGATTGTAGATTTGGAAATGCAATGTACCGAGCTACGGGAGCTGTCGATGGGTGCGTTGGTTGCGGTGGCGAATCATGTTGGGCCGCAGCTTGTTACCGTTTGGGACTCACACAAGAACATCCAGCACAACCCGTACACCAGCATATACAGGGTCTACAGTATGCAATCATTAGGTAAGCCGGTTTATCCTCGGCCGCCGGTGTCAGCTTGAGGCCGGCGTTGTTGCGAGCGAGTGAGACCGTAATTTCAGGTTTGCACCTCTAAAAGTTGATTTCTTCTTTCTCTGCGTCGACAACCTCAACCTTGCACCAACCAGCACGACAGGGTCGACATGTCCACACTTGCACCCCGGCTCTTACTTCAAGCAACATCTCTCACCGTCCGCGCGCTCAACGGAACGCCACGTGCTTTGGGAATTGCAGGGTATGGCTCGAAGCGGTGTCGGACGAGGAGCAGTCCGCGTGTGGTGCAGTGTTGCAGTCATTTGGCACCTAGGCCAAACGGTAGTGCTCGTGCGTATGTGACGCTGGCGATTCAAGAGAACCAGGTGAGTCCCATGCAGAAGATTTTTCAAATGGCAAGTACTGACGTCTCGTTGGCAGGTCGAAGCAGCAGATGTGCAGACGACCTATGCTGCCTCCCTCTTGACAGAATTCGCTCAACGGCGACACGTCGACGTGACACCGATCCTCAAAGACCTTCGAATGCAGGAAATGGAGGTATTGCAATTCGTTCAAGAGATCCGTTATGCCCGTCGGCGAGGGAGAGATCGGTCACCCGTCGCATTGGAAACGTTGGACGAGAAAACAACACGCCTGCTCGACTCGCTGAACGCGCTGGAGGAACCTGTTCGGACACTTGCGCTCAGGGATCCCACCGCGTCGTCGTATGGAGCCGCTGTGAAGCAGATCCGGGCAACGGTACATCGTGCGGCTCTGCGAGTGTTTGTGGAGCATTCTCGGGGGCTACCGTTTGCCAGGCGGTTTTTGCAGCGCATGTGGGATGATGCGCGAGGGTATGGGTGTGTAGGGAAACCGGATTCGGATGTGTTGGGGATGATGGTTAAAAAGTTTCGAGGTGCAGAGGACGAGGGGATGGTGTGGCGTTTAAAGGAACAAGAAAAGGAAACGACACACGCGGCGGCGTTTCAGATGTTTCTCGGCAGCGTTCTCTCCGAGCTCAAGGATCTTCGGGAAGACATTTTTACCCTCATCATGGATATTCACATTGACAGCGGCATGTCTGTTGAATCGCTCAAGAACCTGGTAAACAAGTGCATGCGCTTTAGTCAATCGGAATGGAACGGTCGATGGACACCTGCGGCTTATCATGCGCTCATGCAGGCGTTTCGTCGAGACGGAGACATTCGTGGATGCATGGACACGTATCGTTCGTATAGGGAGACGTTGGCCAAAGCGGTGGGGGATGATGCGTGGAATCGACGAAATTTCTCGACGGCGTCGTGGCCTTACGAGGCGGTGTTGACTGCGTGTTTGGAAGCGCGGGTAGGGGGGATTAGGAAGGATAGGTATCGTCCGCCAAGGGATATGCCCGAGGTTGTTTGGAGGGATATTCAACACGATGGAGTTGTGCCGCCACCTAGGCTGTTGGCGTATCTCATCAAGTTGGCCGTCCAGGGTAAAGACGTACAAGCCGCACATCGCCTCTGGGGGATTTTCTTCCCTGCCAGCACGCCGGAGAACGGACATCGATTGATCGCACGTCCCGATATGGATTGCTATGCCCAGTATTTCAAACTATTGCGACAACAGCCGGCGGCGGGAGGGGATATCGTGCCCCTGCGACCAGTTGTCAAACAGATGCTGGACAGTCGAGTCACTGCCGGCCAGAAGCTTTCGGCGGTTCGTGCCGTGTGGACGCAGGTGCTGGAGACGTCGCTTAGGGCGCCGTACTACGATTTACCACTCGCCCTGTGGATACTGGGGAGGTTCGATGGTAACCCTAGCAACACCGAGAACCGCGAAAGCGATGGCGACAGCACCGGATTCCCGATCGACGCACTGGTCATCGACACTGCAGCCTCCCGCCTTATCAACTACTGGAAATCAAAACCTCGAGGCACACACTGGACGCGGCAAGTGATGGGCTCGGAGGGACTTGCGTTGTACCTCGAACGGGATCGAGGAGGCCCGGGCAGCGGCAGTCGGATGCCTCTCGGTCTCCGAGCGAGGAATGCGAGGTCGAGGGGTGCGACCATCAAGGATTGGGACATGCTTTCCCGGCGTCTTGAAGCGTTGGCTGGAAAAGTGGGAGGGCAAGAAGGGGAGGTGTACCTGCCGCTTGCGAAACCGTTTGCGAGGTGGGATACGCCGGAGAATGCGGCCAAGGTATTCCAGACTAGGGTTTTCCGCAGCAGCAGCAGCAACACAACGGAAGGACAATACAAACACCCATCAACGTCCCCGGCACAAACGATCGTTTTACAACGCTTCCAACGAGGTCTGATACGCATGCTCGAGCTGTGTATCGCCGCGAAACCGGGGTTGGGCGTGAATGTGTGGATTGAGCAGGCAAAGGAGGTGCTGCTGCTTCGAGGGGAGACGGTGTGCGTGGGAGAGCAAGTGGTCAGCGTTGCCATGCAGGACGTTCGTCGGGATTTATTCGGCTCGTGAGGGGGATATCTCTTGGAGTCTGCTGTGGGGACAAGTGGGGAGCGCGGTTGTGTGGCGCTTGCGGATGATTGTACATTGGTTACTTGTCTGATGAGCATATGACCATGTTACAATCGCACTGTTCATGCTCGTGACGCGACTGAATGACCTGCCTTGCTCCTCCTTTCCGCAGACGATCACTCATGTTATTCTCGGGGAATTTTATCGTGGTCGTATTAGGTTGCTGCGAGTCCCCAGCCATTGCATTCAACGGCGCGAGAATAGATGAACTTGTTCTGGTGCATGTCGGTGGATGAACATTTCTGACACCATGTGCTCGGACGCCCACAATGCCTTCTTCGACTGAAAAGTCCGCAGCGTTTGAACCAAACGGCATTACCTGGCTGGAAATCAGTAGAGATCACCATCGCCCGGCGAGGTTCCCTTCATCGTCGACCTCTGCGAACGCATTGATTCTGTCTTCCATGAATAATCGCCCTGCTCCATCCACCAAACGAATTAGAGGACCGCAGGGCAACGCCTGCGATAATAGCCGGCAAGAACGTGCCTCTTTATCGAATAGTGAGGGAGCAGCTTGCCCGATCCCGTCAGTGGACGTCGGTACGGCTCAGGTAACAGTAATTACCACATTATATCATCGCTGCATATTGCCCTCCAATGCTCTCCGCTGACGGGTACCTTATGAAATGGAAGTGGATGAAGAAAGGAGCTGCCGCTGGTGGGTAGGGTTGTACATGTATAACTAACAAGTCTATCATTTTGTTTCAGCGGGATACAACCTGTTCTTTTCGAAGCGCGTTTTGGTCTGATCGTGTGGTCTGTACATTTATTCTTCCAGCACACCCATCCAGACATCATCTGTGTTTCCATCTGTATTCCCGTCGGTGTCTTTTGGTTTGGGTGGTGGTGCGTGCGGGATGATTGGACCGATGAATGCCAATTCGGTGGAAGGAACATTGTTTGTCGTTTGTTCGTCGTACTCTGACTTTCATGCGTTCCTAGATCCTCCTTTGACTGGAAAGCCGAGTCGAGCGGCTTCTTCTTTTTTACTTCTAGTCGAGCAAAATGTATCGGGTGGTTTTGTGGAGGTGATTACGGATTCCTTGACGCCCCGCTGTGTAACACCCACCCCGGCCATTCCGCCGCTACCTTTCTTCCCGTTTTGTCCCTTTTCCATTCACACAGTCTACTACGTTTTCCAGTCGCCTCTCCCGCTTCGTTTCCACCGACGCCTGCCAGCACTACCTCCGGATCTTTAGGCGCCTACTGAGCGGCCCGTTTCGCATTGACAGCGATAAAGTGGTATGCGACGATGAGGAGCATCGCACTCACGCCGAGCCCGTTGGAGAGGTTTGTGAGGGTTGTATCGGAGATCATTGTTTGAGTTTCGAATAGTGGTTGGCGACGGCGGTGAGCAGGTGAGCAGATTGTGGTGAATGGGTGCCGTCAAGTAGTCCCGGGATGAGAGGTAAGGTGATGAGCGCTGTAAAAGACCAGGACAAACGTCCATCAAACCACATCTGTCAGTATCGTTCGGGATAGTAGGTGGGAGAGCAGAGAGGCGAGCTTACCTTTTTGAACGTTTGACTCTGCTTGTGTTGCGGTTTGTTTGAATGAAAAGAGGAAGAGGCTTTTCCCTTTCTTCAGTCATCTTCACTTGATCAGGTTGTTCAGTTCAGTATCACCGCTCGTCAAGAAACCCCCCTACACGCGGAAGTGAGCCCCCCGGGAAAGTGGTCACGTGTTTCCTACCAGTTAGGGAGGGAGCGAGGGTATCGCCATCATCCATTCACTCTTGGATTGGATTATCAAGCATCAATCACTTTGGTTATATTCGACGACGATGATAGAGAAAAGGAAGACGACAATCTGAACATAGACAAGACCACGACTTGAAAGAGTTGGCATCGTGCATGGTGTAGACGAGATAACAAGATGGCAGCAGTAAATGCAGATGATGCGGTTGCTATCACTGCAGAGTTCTTTGCCTGTGAGTAGTCGTCCTCCTTCTTCCTTGCCGCTTTGAAAGTAGGCACCGCTGACCCATACTCGGTTGTGGTGTAATGGCAGCACTCGATAATGTCCAAGCGGAAGCAGCGTTCTTGTTGGAAGAGATCAGGTTGAAGGATATTGCGATCATGGGTGCGTCCTGCCTTTCTTTCTTTCTTCTCATCGTCACGCGGGTGGCTGTGTAGTCGTCAAGGTCGCTGACACTGCCTCTTGTGTGAGTAGAACATCTTAGGAAAGCTGAGTCCAGGGGGAATAGCTTGTACCGCTCCGTCCGACAACCACCAGCACCACCAGCAAAGGACGCATCCCAACCACCAACAGCAGCAGGTAACGGCAACAGCAGCAGCAGCACCATCCTCAACCCCTCCACACCTAAAGACTCGCAAAACCACTCCCGAGTAATGGCGGAATACACAAAAGTCGAAGCATTGCAAGAGGAGAAGATGGTATTGGCGGATACGTTGACCCGGATCGTTACCCGGCATAGGGAACGGGCGAGGGATGAGTGGAGGAGGATTGTAGGGGATGATGCGGTCTCTGTATGGGATGCGCAGCAGGAAGAGGAACTCTCGCGCGCGCACGGGCAGGCAGGGCAGGTGACACTGGGTGCGATCGCGTGGAAGGTTGCTACCGGTGTCAAGCAAGGTGGTAGTGTGGCCGGGCTTGTAGGCCAGTTGTTGCAGAAGGGTGGATTCGGAGGGTCTTCTGGCATGTCGACGCCCGCTGGGGATGACAGGATTAGTAAGAGTGCGTTTTGGCGAGGAGCTTATCCCTTTTGTGTTTTTCGCAGACGAGGAGCGCTGATTTGACCTGTTGTTGTTGGTTTGGTAGAACGTAAATCGAGTCATTTACCGGGAACACCAGGCGCGTCAGCGGGAGTTGGAGGAGGAGGGTACTTTGATGTCCCACCGCTGTCTTCACGCACAGGCGTATCAGCAAACACAGCAGCAGCAGCAGGAGGAGGATCACCGCACCCGCTTTCAGCAGCGTATGTCCCTCAGACGACCGTAACGTATTCCCATACGCAGAGGGAGAAGAAATCCCGTCGCCATGCGAGTGAGGTTTCTGATTTGGAGACGATGATGATGCATGGTGCACGGGATATGGATGTCCACCAGCACGGGTTGGCTGGGGTTGGTGCCGGTGCCGGTGCCGGTGCCGGTAGGATGGAAGCGGATGGTGCGGTCGGTGAGGAGGGGGCGGATGGGGCTGCGGCGGATGAGACGCTGTATTGTTTCTGTCAGGAAAAGAGCCATGGACAGATGATTGGGTGTGATAATGAGACTTGTCGATTCGAATGGGTACGTTTGCCAGGGTTTCTTCTTCCTTTTTTTCTTGTCCTTGCTGATTCGTTGCCCCGCCGCGCAGTTCCACGTGAAATGCATGAAACTAGACCCGGACAAGTTGCCGGAAACGTGGTTTTGCCCGGAATGTGTAAAGATTCTGGGGTATAGTAGTTCGGCTGGTGAGAAGGCTGTTACCGGTGGCGCGGGGGAGAAAGCGGGAGGGTACAAGAAGGGGAATAAGGGGAGGAAGAAGTGATTGCGGTCGTGGACGTTTCTGGTGTTGATTGTTGATGCTAAAGTGAATGGTGGCGGTTGTAGCTTTACCTTGTATCGTCGTGGATTTGGTTGTAACTCGAGTCTTTGGTATCCATGTCGTTGCTTTTATCAACACACTGGCTTGTTATCAGGAGATAGTCAGTCCCAAGGCTCTAGTGTGGTCTAGATTCAACACACGATTTGGTGGACCATCTCATCACAACTATAGGGGGTCGACTGGGGATACCTTGAGCCCGTGGTGGCAGGAATGTATCGATAGTCCGAAGGAAGGCGCTCTTTTCTGAAGATCGGCTCAAGACGCCTCGGGCATGGCGATACATTCATCGTGATATCGCAGACTATACAACTCTGAACGAGGTTGGAAGTGGTACATATAGGGAGCGAGGCAAATAACAAATACAGTGGATTGGCCGCAGAGATGGCTGTTTGAGTTTAATTGAATGCACAAAGTGTCCGTTGAATGCAGGAGAGTCTGGAAATCATGTTGAAAATGCGACCGAGAAAGTGCAAGATGCGGAATCGTGCGTGAGCATACGGGTGGCACGTCACATCTGAACCGCAAAGAACACACACGCGTCCACATGAAAGGGTCAGCCAGCCCGTCAAGCTGGAGATGCTGCCAACTGGCTTACCTAGGTCGCTGGCGCGACCACGTTCCAGGTTTGAGAGGACGGGTTGCCGCCTGTTGCTGTAGAGTCGAAACAGCCTTGTGTGAAGATGCCGTTGCGGCCAGTGGACACGCAAGCGTTACCTCCTACCACTGCTATGTGTTCTGCGGTAGCCATCAGATCAGCAAGGACCTGGAGGGCGGGTCAAAGGTCAAGCATGACTTACTGTCGTCGGTGTAGAACCATCTGTCAAAAACATGAAAAGTATTTGTCAGTTCCAGCGGTGCGCTTGTAGGATGGTGCAGGCAAACCGACGCTCACCGCTGTTGAGGAACACCTGGGTAGCATTGCCAGATCTTGAGCCCGATGATTGTTCCCGAGGTGTAATCCAACCCAGCATCCAAACACCAGTCCAATCCGCCAAGTCGCACGACCTGATTGTCCCCCGGCACGATATCCCATCGATTGTAGAACCCAGAACCGGCTGCACAGGAGCCAGAGGATAGGGAAGCACCATTGGCGAGTGTGGTGACGCCGAGGCAGGTGTTGTCGTTGAATGTCGGTCGGATGGTACGGCCTTGTCCTGTCGGTGGCGGCGTGGTGGTGGTTTCGACGATTTTCCACGTCTGGGAGGACGGGTTGCCGCCTGTTGCTGCCGAATCAAAGCAGCCTTGTGTAAAGATGCCGTACCGGCCGCTGCTGACACAGGCATTGCCTCCTGTGACGGCAATGTGAGCTGTAAAGTCCATTGTTTTTTTTCCGATCAGTAATGGGTACGTTTGCGGTAGAACAACGACTTGCCGTCGTCGGTGTAGAACCATCTAGCAGATCCGGAACATGTATGCACGTCAGTTTAAAGGTTGCGCAGCGTGGTGGTTGACGTTGATGGCACTCACCGCTGTTGAGGAACGCCTGGATAGCACTGCCAGATCTTTACGGGAATTATACCACCCGAGGTGAAATCCAACCCGGCATCCAAACACCAATCGCCACTCCCCGCTGGCAGTCCACCGAGTCGGACAACTGGATTATCACCTGGTGAGATGTCCCATTGGTTGTAGAACCCAGTACCTAGTGTGCATGCGCCAGTGGTCAAGATTACGCCGTTGGATAATGAAGTGACGCCGAGGCAGGTGGTGTCGCTGTATGTGGGACGGATTGTAGCGCCTATCGCTCGTTTGGCTAGGGGCGATGGCGGGGGAGTGATGGGAATGGCGTGTGCGACAGAAAGCAGGGTCGTAAAGGCTACGAGGTTTGTTGGATTGAAGAATAACATTGTTGGTCAAGCAAGCTGAATGCGGGAGGGCATTGGGAATGGCAAAAGTTGGGATTGCGGTTCCTTGTTGTGGGTCTTATACTGTCTATATTAATGTCCAAAATTGGTGAGGCCAAGCAAACGACTGTCAGGTGGAATTTTCAGCACAGGACACATGGAGTCACAAAAGTCACATTGCGCAACGATAGTCCAGGCCTTTCCTTTGTCGAGCTTCTATGGCGCCAAAGAAGCGATCCGGCAGCGGCCAGAACAGGTCGGGCTCAGCTGATGTTTTATTGATCAACCTCTCGAGGAGAGCTTCCTCGTGTGCAGATCCTGAAAGATCTTGGGAAAGAGAGTTCTTCAGAGGCGATGCAAGGCAGTGCACCGAGCTATGTGCCCATGTCCTCAGTTGCCTTTGTGGTACCATTAGGTGTTTCACGTCTCAGCTGTTTGCATATCTGGACATTAGACATAGTGCGTGCGTACGTACGCTAGCGCGACGACGTCGACGCTCAACAGCTGATTCTTCTGACTGACTGACATCATCTTTCGTGTTTGGACTTTTGATCTCCGAGTATATTACGGCACTTGCTCCTCCTACAGTCTGCGTGCACGCCGCCCATAATCATATCTGCTTGAATCGCTCTTGTTGTTGACAGCTCTGTGGGGCTCTTGTCCTACGTCGAATGTCATGCATCGGTCGTCAAAGGCAAGGACTCGGAGAACGGATCACGTGTCTCGTTCTCCCTGCCTTTGCTCCTGCTTGTTTCACATCTGAACCCCCTTGGAGCCCCTTGGAGCGTCCTTTATACCTTGACGTTGGTCAAACATTGAGCTCTCAACGTCTCCTGACGTCTTATACCCACAGGTCCAAGACAGTAGCAATAACCTGCCCATCATGCCTTTCCCATCCAATAGCCATCATCCCATCCACAACCATGTTATTCCCCCCTTTCCACTCCCGCAAGAAGAACGGCGACGACGGTAACGACGGCGACAAGAAGAAACGCAAGTACTCCCCGAAAGATGTTTTGATGACCTTCCTCTTGTTCTCCCTTCCCGCCATAGCGACATTCTTACAGCTCTTGACATTTATTTCTGGCCCGGGCGCGAGGTATTGGACTGTGATAGTGCATACGGAGGGGTTTGGCGTGGTCAGGGTTGGTAGTTTGGGTATTTGTCTGGAGCCGGGGCCGTGAGTGCCGTATTTTTTTCGGTTGGTGGTGGAAGTGGTTGTGTGGGTACTCATCATTGGTGGGTGATGGCTTGTGCGTGGGATCTAGATGTAGATCCGGATTGGGATATCAGACGGGTCCGAAGTTTGGTGGAGTGATACCGAGGTTTGCAGCGGCCGGTGTGTGGCATTTCGTCGGTACGTTCTGCACCGCCTGACATGCGATGGTAAACCCTTGACCGACCTCGACCTTCATGACCCTCGGCTTTTATAGTATTCTGGCTGCTCATTATCGCCACTGTTATCCATTTCTTCCGCCTCAAATCCCTGCACAAAGACCGGGAAAAGGGAACCCGGTGGACATGCCTCATTTGGGCAATTCCCGCGTTCTCGGCGTTTCTGCTGTTGCTTTGTATCGTGGTGGATTGGGCGTTGATTAGTGCGTTGCAGAAGGATGGCATTTTGAAGCGGACAAAGCAGGGAGTGCCTATTGACGGTGCAGTAAAAGTTGGTGGCTGTGTTTGGCTGTAGGTTCCCATGCTGTCCCCACATGCCGAGAAGAAGGCTGATGGTGTCGCATATTGGTCGAACACCGCAGAACGGTTGGCTCTCTCTTGCTTGTGTGCGTGTGGTTCTGTGTCAGTCTACGGGTATGGTGGAACTCTCCAAAAGATTTCGAACAAAGGCTCGTGTTGGAGGAGAAGGTACACGAAGAGGAACTACAGGAGCGGGCAAAGAATAACCAGAAGGGAATGTATGGCTTGTTCACGGGTTGGGGTGGTGCTACTGATAGAGACGGTGAAAGACAGCAGCACACGGCGGCGGCGGCGGCGGCGGGAGGAGGAGGAGGTGTGGGTGGCATGATTTCAAACATGTTTGGTGGATGGGGCAGTGATCCGAATGGGCCGCCAAAGTTTAACGCCTACGATTAGCCCGATTGAATGATAGCAAACGAGAAAGTGGATGTTATACCGCAGAGATATGATGATGTTATGCACAACGTCTTGCTTGTGATAATACAGCACTCTTTGTACGTGTGTGAGATGTGATGATGCTTGCTGTCTCTGGTGTGTCGAGTGACATGATAAGCGAGCTTGTCTTGTAAAAGTATCGTATAGGAATAACAAGAGTGCGCAGGGGAGGACACTACTCCCACCACCACATCGAGAGATTCCTATTGCTGCACATCATACCCGTTTCCGTTGTTGTTGCAAATATCGTACCAGCGCTGCTGTGCCGCTCCAGCTCTCATTGTCGGAGCGAAATGAGCGGGAAATCGGCGTTGGCAAACGGTCTAGCTGTGCATCGATACAGACGTCCAAGGAAGGTCGCTTGCCCTACACGTCTGAACGTTGGTTGCGGCTTTAAAACGAGGTCATGCAAAGAACGAGATAGAGACGACCCGTATTCGTAGAGGATAAGAGCTAGGATAACGAGCTGGATAAGGTAGGAAATGATCGCGACTGGGATTTGACTAGCGTGGACAGCCTTCCCCCAGCCAACCAGTTTCGCACGTTTTTCACCTCTTCTTTCTCTATTCCTCTTTCTTTTCTTGCTTCCCTTCCACTTTCAACGAACAACCAAACAATGTCGTCTACTCCACCAAGAGGACCACCAAGACTCACAAGTCCACTCAGTCCGACATCCTCACGATTTACAACTGGTACAGCGAGTCTCAATATACCCTGGCAGACGGCGTCCAACACTGCGGCAGGTCTTTCTACAGACGAAGCAATGAAAGCAAATGCAGCGATTGCAGAGAGTATGACTGTTCCTGGTGCTCTTGGATTCAACGCATCGACTTCGCCTCAGCCGACGCCTGATGTGAATGTCATTACGGCGGGAGGTTCGTCTGTCTTGGTCAGTAACGCCGCCGCGTTGCCGCAAGTCACTCGTTCCAGCAACAAGGAGGGTAGTAAGAAATCCTCGCCCTCGACCAAGGCGAGTGAAGAGGAAAAGGAAAAGATGGATGCGTTGACGCCGGTTTCCGGCGAGGAACCCGTGGTCTTGGGTGTCTGTGCGATGGATGTCAAGGCGCGTTCCAAAGCGATGAGAGAGATCTTGACCCGGTTGGTAGAGATTGAAAAGGGCGGGGTGAATGTAAAGTTGTTTGGAGATATGGTCATCCTCGAGGAAGGTCAGTCTGGTTTATCGCTTGCTAGTAGTGTGCCCATGAACTGATTTAGGGCTGTTGCTGGTGTCAGATATCACACACTGGCCTCCCGTGGATGTTCTCATCTCATTCTTCTCCAAGGATTTCCCACTGGCGAAAGCGATAGCCTACACACAACTACCCAACATCACCCGCCCACCACCCATCTCGATCAACTCGCTCGCCATGCAGGCGTTGCTATGGGACCGTCGACTAGTCCTGGCGATCCTGGATCATATTGGCGTTCCGACGCCCATGCGTGCTGAAGTAAACCGGGATGGCGGACCTCGTGTGCATCCCCGGTTGAGGGAGCGGGTAAGGCGGGATTTGGGCTTGGTGTTGCCTGGTGTGAAGAGTGAGGAGGAGGAAACGTGGGGGGAGCCGGTTATTCCGGATCGTTGGGTGCAGAGTCGGGCCAGGGCGTTGCAGTCCCGTGGATTGAGAGGGGAGGTGCCGAGGAGTAAGGAGGTGATTTTAAGGGAGGATGGGAATGCGATTATTGTGGGTGGGGTGGTGATTGAAAAGCCGTTTGTGGAGAAGCCGGTCGATGGGGAGGATCATAATGTTTATATTTATCATCGGAATGGTGGAGGACGGAGGTTGTTTAGAAAGGTGAGTAAAGGTGGTACGGGTGAATGTGGGCCGTGTCTTGATGTTTCTTCTTGTCGTTAGGTCGGGAACAAGTCGTCCGAGCAGGATCCGACACTTTGGCATCCGCGAACAAACGGCTCGTTTATTTACGAAGAGTTTATCAACGTGGATAATGGTAAGCCGCTATGCCCCTGCCGTCTGCCGGCCTATACTGACTCATCCACTCCTGTTAGCCGAGGATATCAAAATCTACACCGTTGGTCCCAACTTTTCCCACGCGGAAACCCGTAAATCACCCGTCGTCGATGGGCTGGTTAGGCGTAACGCGGACGGTAAGGAAACGAGGTTTATCACCCAGCTTTCGCCAGAGGAGAAGGGATGGGCAAAGGATATTGTGGAAGCGTTTGGACAGAGAGTTTGTGGGTTTGATTTGTTGCGGTGTACCGAGGACAAGGGGATTAGGAGTTTGATTATTGATGTGAATGGGTGGAGTTTTGTCAAGGGGAATCAGGTGAGTTGGACCAAGTCGACTTCCATACCACGTACGGGTGCTGACGATCGGCTTTACGTTCGATAGGCTTATTACGGTTAGTCTGGCGAATGTCAGCCTCCCGAATTCGACTGACGTTGCGTTTTTTACAGACAAGGCAGCGGAAATACTTTCCAATGTCTGCAAGACTGCTCGTGAAAGAAAGCGAAAATACGCACAGGCCGATGCTGTCGCCAACGGAGTCACCGTGAGCAAGCCCAAACCGGAGCAAACGGTTGTTCCTAGCAGCTCGGTCCTACGAGCGACCGTGACGGTCCTTCGACACGCGGATCGAACGCCCAAGATGAAACTCAAGTTTACGTTCCCGGCCAACGAAGCGTGGACGAAACCGTTTTTGCGGCTCTTGCGCGGACATCGCGAGGAGATTATCTTGAGGGATGCAAGGCAGTTGCAGTACATTCTTGATGCGGCTGATGAAACGGCGCGGCTTGGATGCACGCCGGAAGTTGCGCAAAAGCTGGCGAATTTGAAGGACGTGTTGGCGAGGAAGACGGGTTTACCGGGCACCAAAGCCCAGTTGAAGCCAGGGTTCTACAAGAAAAAGGACAAGAATAAGGATGGCGAGGGCAGCGAGGGTGGGAAGAAGGGCAAGGGCAAGGGTGAGGATGAGGATGGGGAAGCTACCGAGACGGATACGACGCGGGAGCGGGTAAAAGAGTGGATTGAAGAGTCTGGTTCGCTTGCCACGCCGACTCCTGCTCATGCTACGCCCGCGGCGCTTCGAGCCGAGGTACCTTCGCCTACGCAACCGAAATCACAATCTCCCAACGCTATCCCGACACCGATGGGTAGTCCCCCAAACTTGCCTACGAGGCCTGAAACACCGGCACTTTCGTCCAGTCAGTTTATTCAAGAAGATGAGGTAGACAACGATCGACCCAGCGACGAGGATTTGATTCCTGAAGGTCTTGAAAAACTTCAGTTGGTCGTCAAGTGGGGTGGAGAGAGTACTCATTCCGCGCGGTACCAAGCTCGTGATTTGGGTGACACGTTCAAGAAGGATCTGATGATCATGAACAAGGACGTGCTCAACAATGTCAAGATTTACACGTCTTCTGAACGTCGGGTCGTTAATACCGCCCAGATCTTTGCACACGCCTTGCTCGGCAAGGAGAACCATACGCCTGCTGCCGCTCGCAAGCAAGAGGATTACGAGACGCCTCAGATTGAACATCTTATCCAGCGACGGGATTTGTTGGACGATAATAATGCCGCCAAGGAGTTGACTGATCAGGTCAAGAAGAAGCTCAAGGTGGGTCAGCTCGAGCTCTTCTCTTTCTGGAAGCTGAACATTTCTCGTCACTGTAGATCCTGCTTCGACCGGGGGAGAGTGAAAAGCGACCGGAACTCGCTTGGCCTAAGTCGTTGAAGAAGGAGCCTGTAGAGGTCGTCAAGGTAAGTTATTCTGTCAAAGCCGTCCAGCCATCTTACTCACTGGTATATCATCTTGCCGCACGCAGGAGGTTATGGAACAAATGGCCGAGCTCCGCGAAATCATGGATCGCAACTACGAAAACGGAAACGTCGATAAACTCCAAGTCCGATGGTGCTCCAACGACTCGGCATTCCTCTTCCGGGAGAGGTATATGAAGATGTTTGACGATTTCACGGGCAAGGGCACGGAGAAATTCGACCCTGCGAGGATTTCGGAACTGTACGATTCCTTGAAGTTTGATAGTCTGCATCACCGGCAGTTCCTCTTGGCTGTGTTTGATCCCGAGGGGAAAGGAGATGTCAAGAACAATACAGAGGGCGGCGATCGAAGGATTCATGAATTGTTTGCCAGGATCAAAGCGCTTTTCGAGCTCGTTGCGCCGCAGGAGTATGGGATTGATATGAAGGAGAAAGAGGAGATTGGGGTATTGACGAGTTTGCCGTTGTTGAGAAAGGTTGTGCAGGATCTTGTCGAAGCGAGGGATACGGGCAAGAGTACTGCAAACTTTTACTTTACAAAGGTACGTCTTGCGTGAGGGTTGTGATGATCCTGGTCGCTTATTCATGTTTTCTCGCTTCTGTTACACAGGAAAGCCACATTATCTCGTATTACCACCTGCTCTTGACTTCAGGATTACCATTCTTGAAGGATGTGCGAATCGAGGAGTTGGATTATGCGTCTTCTTTGACGATCGGTGAGTTTGGGTGGCGACCTGGATGAAGACTTGTAGCACTGATGATCCGTTAATTTCGATAGAATTGTATGAAAGGCATTCCGGAGGAAGCGAAGCCAAGAACTACTCGATGAGGTTGAGTGTTAGCGAGGGCGCACACGCGTCGTCCGTCCTGGACAGCGCTGTGGATGCTGTGAGTGGTTCCCTAGCGTCAGAAACGCGATCTCTGGCTTATGCTCCTATCTGTTCTCAGCGACACACCCTTACGGTTCAACCGAGGAAGAAGCTCACTTCGCACGTGGACTTTGATCTTGCGTTGGAGAGCTTGACCAAGCATTTCAACAAGGGCTTGAGTTTCAGTACTACGCCTTTGGAGGTGAGTCTACCTGCGGCAGGCAACAATTGGAAAGATGTCTGATATATCGCTCTTGGTTTATGGTTTACAGGGCGACGAGGTATACCTTCGCAAGCGGGTTGCTGATGAAGCGGTGCTGCCGCTTTCGCTTTCCAAGCATGGTGATGATACTCCGCGACATTTTAGTAGTGCTGCCAGTGATAGAACGTATGCGAGTGAGATGATGTAGTGATATTGGTAGGGAGATGTAGTCAATGAATAAATGTAGTAGCAATGTAGAATGGAAGCAAGAATCTTGATAGCGCAATGTGCGCTTCTATTCGGTGTCCTTTGCGGGTGGGTCGGCCTCGCGTGCGAAAAGTAAACTCTGAGCGGAACGGAACAAGTCAAGCTAGAAACAAAGTTGATGGATAATCAGACTAGATACCTCCCCCGTTACTGGCTTTCCTTTGACAAGGGTTTACACCTTGCAGCCATTCTAGCACCTCTTTACGAGTTGCCTGCCTATAAGCTCCAGAGAGTGCGATTCGAAGAGGTGCTCGTCCGCGAATACACTTTAGGACTCTTCTCCAGCAAGCAACAATATGGCTGGCACTACTCATACTCCCGCTGCCGGGCTTTTGCCTTATGACCGTACGTGTAGTGTATTCTTGCTTTTCAACGAATACATACTAATTGCCACCTCTACCTACAGCTCTCAAACCCGTCTCCTTCCCTGCGGACGATCAAAAGATTCTCGAATTCTGGCGGTCCATCGATGCCTTCCAGACCGGTCAAAAGTTGAGCAAGGCGAGGTTTGAAAAGGGTGAAGGAAATGGCGAATTCCGATTCTACGATGGTCCTCCTTTCGCCACTGGGTTGCCTCATTACGGTCATCTACTATTGGGTACGATCAAGGATATGGTCACGCGATACGCCTACTCGACAGGACATCACGTCGAACGTCGATTCGGTTGGGATACGCATGGCCTCCCTGTGGAACATCAAATCGACAAGAACTTGGGTATCACGTCGCGTGACGATGTGCTCAAGATGGGGATTGACAAGTACAATGCCGAATGTCGAAAGATTGTGCTCAAGTATGCGTCGGAATGGCAACATATTGTGGAAAAGATGGGGCGATGGATCGATTTCGATAACGGATACAAGACGATGGATCCGACGTTTATGGAGAGTGTGTGGTGGGTCTTTGGACAGTTGTGGAAGAAGGGAATGGTGTACCGTGGATTGAGGGTCATGCCCTACTCGACTGGATGTACTACGCCTTTGAGTAACTTTGAGGCTGGAGACGATTACAGAGATGTCTTCGATCCTGCAGGTGCGTATCTCGTTTGTTTTCTGGATTTTCCCTTGGCTAACGTTCAGCTTGTGATGCAGTCACTGTCGCCTTTGAACTCGTCGATGACCCGGAAACCTCCCTTTTGGCATGGACGACTACCCCTTGGACTCTACCTTCCAACCTGGCGCTCTGTGTCAACCCGGAATTCACCTACGTCAAGATTCAGGATCTTACACGAGACCGATGCTTCATCTTGTTGGAAGAGCTTATCGGTACATTGTTCCCTGAACTCTCGAACAAGAAGCAAGACCCGAAGAAGCCCAAGTACAAGGTTGTTGGCAAGTTCAAGGGTGAGGATATGAAGGGTTGGAGGTATACACCTTTGTTCGACTACTTTACGGAGCAGGTACGTCCGCGTTCTCGTACACGGCAAGCCGGCTCGAGCTGACGGACCACTTGTTCCACAGTTCGAAGACAAGGCGTACCGTGTCGTTTGTGACCCTTACGTCGAGGCTACGTCTGGTACCGGTATCGTCCACCAAGCACCCGCATTCGGTGAAGACGATCACCGAATCGCCATCGAGCATGGTATCGTCGCCAAGGATGAAATGCCTCCATGTCCCTTGGACGACGCTGGACGATTCGTCGACCCGGTAACAGACTTTAAAGGACAAAACGTCAAGGATGCCGATAAACACATTATCGCCATGTTGAAAGATCAAAAGAAGATTGTCGTTGCCGGGTCTATCAAGCATTCGTACCCATTCTGTTGGCGATCTGGAACACCGTTGATTTACCGTGCCATTCCGGTTTGGATGGTCAAGGTAGAAGAGATCCGAGACCGATTGGTTGCAAACAATGCAAAGACACGATGGTGAGTACAGGCGTACACGGAATGTGTAATATTGGCTAATTCTTGTTGGCTTTGGTAGGGTTCCCGAGTACGTCAAGGAAGGTCGATTCGGAGGTTGGTTGAGGAACGCTCGAGACTGGAATATCTCGCGTAACCGATACTGGGGTACTCCTATTCCTTTGTGGGTAAGCGACGACATGGAAGAGGTAGGTCGAGAAAACTTCATCTAGTATGATGAGAACATTGCTGACGAGAAATCCGTGTAGGTTGTTTGTATTTCCTCGGTCGAGGAGCTCAAGAGGCTTTCCGGACGTGACGACATTACCGATTTGCACCGAGAGAACATTGACCCTGTCGAGATCCCCTCGCAACAGGGCAAGGGTACGTTGAAGCGAATTGATGAAGTGTTTGATTGTTGGTTCGAATCGGGAAGGTGAGCAAAGTGTGCCTGGTCTTGCAAACAGCCTATATTAATACTCTTTCCTTCTATTCAGTATGCCTTATGGTCAACAACACTATCCCTTCGAGTTTTCCGACCAGCAGTTCCATGAAGCCTTCCCGGCCGACTTTGTGTCTGAAGGTATCGACCAGACCCGAGGTTGGTTCTATACTCTTTTGGTTCTTGGAACTCACTTGTTCGACACGGCTCCTTGGAAGAACTTGATCGTTTCGGGTCTCGTCCTCGGTCGAGACGGAAAGAAGATGTCCAAGAGTTTGAAGAACTACCCTGATCCTGAGGATATCATCAACCAGTACGGTTCCGATGCTCTTCGGTACGTATCACAAATCTCGCAAGCTGGAAACCTATTCTCACTTTAATTCTCGATAGTCTCTACCTTGTGAATTCGCCCGTCGTGCGAGGTGACAACTTGACCTTCCGAGACGACGGTGTCCGAGAAGTCCGAAACACTGTTATCGGCAAATGGATCAACTCTTTCCGATTCTTCTTGGCTCAGACTGAATTGTACGAAAGGACCCACAACAAGCGCTTTGTGTACGACCATGACGCCAAAAAGTCTGAAAATGTCATGGATCGATGGATCCTTGCACGATGTCAATCCTTGATCAAGCACGTCAAGCAGGAGATGGAAGGTGAGTGCGCGCTAGGTGTGCTTTTTATGGGACTGTGCTGACATGACCACCTGGTCTTGTAGCATATCGGCTTTACACTGTCGTGCCTCGTCTGCTTGCCCTTATCGATGAGTTGACAAACTGGTACATTCGATTCAATCGAACTAGGTTGAAGGGTGAAAACGGTCACGATGATACTGTTGCCGCTCTCAACACTTTGTTCGAAACTCTATACACCCTTTGCTTGACACTTGTAAGTCTCGACGAGAGTATACACGCCGATTTGCGCTGACGTTGGCTCTGCTCTAGTCCTCATTCACACCATTCACTGCAGAAAACTTGTACCACGGTCTGCTGCCCTTCGCCCCTCCCCCTAAAGACACCGAAGAAGACGTTCGATCAGTTCACTTCATCATGTACCCTGAAGTACGAGAGGAATACTTTGATCCCGTCGTCGAACGTCAAGTCAAACGTATGCAGTCGATCATCGAGTTGACCCGAATCATCAGAGAAAGGCAACGAATTCCCATCAAACAGGTACGTGATCGCTCTGGTTCTTGTCGACAGTGTTTACTCACCAATTTCCTGTCTTACTCTATATTCGCAGCCACTCAAGGAGCTCGTCGTTTTCCACCACGATCCGGAATACCTTGCCGATGTCAAGGCACTGGAGAGCTACATTCAAGATGAGATGAACGTCTTTGAGTTGACTCTGACTTCCGAGGAACAGAGGATGGGTATCAAGTACAAGGCCAATGCCGAATGGGCAGTCCTCGGAAAGAAACTCCGAAAGGATCTCGCTCGAGTGAAGAAGGCTCTTCCCGATTTGGCATCCGAAGACGTCAAGCAGTATGCGCAGTCGGGCGAAATCAGCGTGGACGGCATTCCCCTTCAAGCAGGTGATTTGACTGTTACCCGATACGTCGACTCGGAAGACAAGGATTGGGTTTCAAACACCGATGAAGATGCCGTCATCTTGCTCGACATTCGACTTCACCCGGAACTACAGGAACACTTCCTGCGGCGAGAATTGACTACTCGTTGTCAACGACTTCGAAAGGTTGCTGGTCTTCAACCAACAGATCAGGTAGACATCTTCTACCAGTTCACTTCTGGCATGGAGGATGCTTTGAAGGAGGTCGTCAAGGGTCACGAGGAAGCTTTCAGCAAAAAGGTTGGTGCCACACCGCAGCCGTTACCGACAAATCTCAGCGCCAAAATCTTGGGCCAGTATCCACCCAAGGCCGAGGGCTCTGCCGACGGGGAAGGAGAGGCCGTGGAACAGGACACATCCAACAACGGTTATGTCCTGTATGCTGTTTCCAAATAAGTGTAATTGTCTAGTGTTGTTTGAATATAGAGCGCCGGCCTTTGGCTTGCGAAATGAATATAGCATGGGTTTCATCAGGACGTCTTGTTCTATCCTCGCGGCATACACATCGACTTCCCCGGTTTCCCCCGGTTCGAGACCTAGCGTCATGATCTCAATTCTGAAGGCATCTCCTCGCCTGCTACACCTGCTAGTACGTTGGTCACGCAGAGATTCGCCATCCCATTGCGGCTCATATCGGAGGCGCTGCCAACGTGTGGCAGGACTACGCATCGTGGGTTCATGACCAACGGGTGGTCTCGAGGGATATTTGGCTCGCCATCGATGACGTCCAACCCTGCGCCGCAGAGATGGCCTTTCTCGAGTGCAGCAGCGAGAGCTGCAGAGTCGACAATCGGACCCTGTGTTGTGGGATTTCATCAGTATCTCATTCGTTATCGAATGAGGCGAAATGCTTACCCTCGCTACATTGATTAGAGCAGCGTCACTCTTCATTTTTTCAAGGAAAGCTGCATTTACCATTCCCTTCGTGTCCTCATTCAAGCTGCACAAGATGATCAGGACATCTGATTCCTTGGCCAAGACATCTGCTTCAACACGTCGAGTAGCAACGCCAAACTGTTGCGTGTATTGGTTGTCGATGTCTTGTTGATTTGACCGACTTCGAGAGGACGTGTAAATGCATCTTGGAGCGTGAGCAGAGTTCCGCGGCTGAGTGAATGCGAGAAGACGTTCCAAGGTGCAATGCGAAATTCTCCCAAAGCCAAGGAATCCTATGGTGAGCGACGGTCGAGTGAGTGCGGGACCGGTGAGCAAAAAGGGGGACCATGGCGTTTGCGGCCATCGTCCTTCCTGTACGACTTGAAGAGCCTCTCCTATCCGACGCATTGTCATGAGGACGAGGAGAACGGCAATATCGGCGACTATGAGGTAGGGAGACTATTAGCTTCCGAGTAATTGTCCTAGCAAGATCGGACAGACATTACCGGCGTCGTTAAGCACATTTGGCGTGTATCCGACTCTTATACCTCTTGCTTTCAACGCCGACATATCGAAGTGATCTATTGAAAGCGCACATTTGAGTAATGACTTCGTGAACAAGCAGACCAGTGTATCAGCAAAGCTCACCGTATCCAACACTGAAGGTTGACACAACTTTGAGTGAAGGACCAGCTACAGTAATCTCAAGGTGGTGAACAATTTGGCGCTCGCCGTAATTTCAAGTCGGATAGTAGCTTACCAGCTGCTAGAAGTTCCTCGTCGACTTTGTCGGCCATCATAACGCAAATCCCTCTTGCAGCCTGGACGTTCTCCAGTACCCATTCACGAGGAGGAGGAGTATCCTTCTCCCAAGCCACGATCTGATAGATAAAGAGGTGTAAGACAGGTGTTGCAGGGTATCTGGGGCTTCCGTTGAGCTCCACTACGGACTCACCACATGACCTGAGTTGTGGAGTAATGACATCGCCTCTTTTCCCAAGTCCCGGCAAACCACGATTTTGTGCTTTGAAGCCGTCTTTGATTCGGTTGAGTCGGTCATGTTGCTGTCCCGCTAGATGGCTGGCCGTTGAAAGATCTCTCCTTTGGTAACTATCCGAAATCAGCAGCGTGAGATCTTGTTAACGGTGACCTGTCGTCTCCCGCGTCTCCGCAATTCTCATTCGATTCATTCAGAGGTTGCGTTGTCGAAACGTCGAAACGCTCTCCGGAAGTCATCGGGCCGAACAGATGGCGGATACAAAAATTACAAGAGCAATTACAACAAATCCTGGAAACCTCCCTTCTTTCAAGAGCGTTGGAGTGGACAACTAAGAAGAATGAAACATGACAGCGGGTTTACCTCCTTCCAATAGCACAGTCCGGGGTCTAAAAAGACAAGATAATACTGCGCCACGGCAGCCCATGTATGTAGGATCTCCATTGCCAAAGAGAGGGCATGAGATGTAGCGCATGCGGCCATTCAGGATTATCCTGCAAGTATTTGGCTAAAGGATCAATCGTGGGTAAATGGCGATGCCTCTGATGGGATGCTTCAAGATGTCAAAGATAAGAAAAGGAAGCAGGCTGCAATGTGCTTGAAGAGTGGAAGCAGTTTGTAATATGTTTGAATAGAGCTACAATCGATCATTCAACCTTCCCGTTAATACCGACCATCATTGAAACACGGAATCACATGCATGCCCGGAGATTATTGGTTGGTAGCGACCTGCATGAGCATACCGGCGTTACCGGCCGGCAGGTAGGTAACGTTCCTCGAATTGGCAAGCGAGGTGGCTGTGATTGCGCAAGGGTTTTTTATTAGATTTGCGCCGAATGGACAGAGAGTGTAAAAAGCGTAGCTCACCGATATCTTTACTGGCCTCAATCCTCCTGAACTGAACGAATGCCTCACCGGCTCGGTTCAATGCTTTGGAGATGACGGCGGCGGCTTCGGCTTCACCCTCGGCTCGGATAACGGCGGCTTGTCGTTCTTGTTCGGCCTGGACGATGAGGCACAGGAGATGTCAGCGCGATGTTCGTCTGATATATTTGACGAGCAGGGGAGTGCGCGAAGAGCGACGAAGGATACGGCAGTTGCTATTCCGATGGCTCGAGGCCTTCATCGGTTGTCCATCGCCAGCATGCTCCTTTTCATCGAAAGCAGATCCTATCAAATGCGACCACTCACCTTTTCAACAACAAACTTTGCCCTCTCGGCATCCTGCTGTGCGATTTGCTTCTGTTCGACGGCAGTGGTGAATTCTTTACCGAAACTGAGGGTGGGTAAAAGTCAGATGGGAATTCAACTCGGTTGCATCGCTAGGAGCTCACGTCATGTGGGTCTAGGGAAAGGAGATTTCAGCACTGATTGAGGCAACGGCAGACACGGAAACACTCACAATGCTGACATCCTCCAACAGAATGTTGAACTCCTTTGCTCTCTGCATCAAATCGGCCCTGATCCTAGCGCTGACTACTTCTCTCTGTGTGATGAGTTCGGCGGCATCGAATTGAGCAACGGTAGCCTTGAGGACTTCGTTTCCGATACTTGGCAATACCCTCTCGTCGTAATCCAGACCCAAGTTCTGGTAGATCTTTGGCAGAACAGAGACATCCGGCCTTGACATGACTCGCAAGGTCAAGCTGACCATTTGCATGTCCTTGCTTCCTGTGGTGGTTGAGATGTTTCGTGGCTTGATTCGGACGTCGTAGAGGATCGCTCGTTGTAACCAAGGAACGAGGAAATGAGTTCCTTCACCCGATGCGGTTCCCCTGACACCAGAGAATCGATCAAACATGACGGCTCGGTATCCACCTGGAACATCGTAGATGGATGCTTGAATAGCAGCAGCGCCGAGAGCGAGAGGGACTGCCGTAGCCGGAAACCAAGTGTTTTATTAGAATTTGCCCGATCAACCTCGAATTTCGCAGCAGAACTTACCGGCAAACCTGCCAATGGAACTTCCTAATCCTGCCATGTTGTTGATATTGATTTGATTTCGACTGGGTGGGTCTGAATAGGCAATGAACGGTTGCCTCTATCGGTCCAAAAGCACAAGATGCATTCACTAAACTCTTGGATTCAAACGAGGAGGCGATCTCGATCGGCCCCTCACACGCTGACGAATTCTGGCGGGACTGGGTGCGCCCAATGCTATAAGCGCTTTCTAGCTTTCAACTTAAGCGCACAGCTGCACCTCCTGCTCCAGCTCCTCCTCCTCCTGGACTACCTATTGCAACAGGCGCTCAGACGGCTTATATCCAAGCAGTCACCTCGCAATAATATGCGTGACTCTGATTATCGGGAATATTCACAGCCTGACATCGAACGATACCCTCTATTAACATCGAACGCAAGTTCATAGGTCATCGTATAAATCAATCAATGACAAGTCGAGATGCATATCGGTCTCTCCTCTTTCGCAAGCTTGCGTCTTCAGCCGAACACTATCTATACCATCTCCTCCCAAGCATACCGGCTCTTTACTTCTACTTTCCAACAGCGATCAGCATTGCCAATTCCCACTTTGAGGTTCGCCAACCCATTCGTAAGGCGATTCAGCTTGCTCGCCCATACAAGCATTCACAGATACCAATTGGAATCCTCGTTCCTTCAGCGCCGTCACACCATAAGGAAGCACGTCGTTTACAGTCGAATTGAACACGCTGTGCGAGAGAATGATGTGCGGTGCAGGAAACGAGGAGGCGACCTCGTCGTACACGTCCTTGGATTCATCTACGGTCGCCTGGTTGGCGTCGCCAGTGTCGTCGCTCCAGAGGAAGATTTTCTTGTAGCCTCGAGCGGATAGAGCGGAAAGGAGAAGGTCGTTGTACCTGGATGGTGAGGCGGAGATTAGACTCGGCCGCAACGCTTCTCCGAGTAGTGAAAGGCTTACTCTCCGTAAGGAGGCCTGAAGTAGAGCGGACGCTGCGGGAGGGGAGTCGAAAGTGAGCTACCGTCGAAACCATCAATGACCTTTGTGCGACGTCTGTAATACTGACTACTCCCAAGATTCGAACGAACGCCTCTTCTACCTTGGCAAGTTCCGTATTGCTGAACAGGAGAAAATTGTCAGGATTCACAATCGGATGAGTGGATGGCGATCGTTACTTACATCTGTTCTAGCGACAAGGAGTTGGAATGTGCATGGCTCCATCCATGAGATCCCAAGGTCTGGCCAGAATTGTACAACGCTCGACTGGAAATAGGAGGTGCGATGAGCAAGACTGAGTTGTGTCTAGCCTGAAAGAAGACTTACAGTTCATCTGCGTGGTCATAAATACAAGCCCAATCTGCCAAGCTTACGGCGCATCAGAACAACTGTATCTTCCCCATGTCGATCCGAACGAGTTAATGTACTCACTATCCCCGTTCAAGAAAAATGTGACTTTCGAGTCTCCCAAGTACCGTGTCACGCCTTCGTCGTAAATGTACGGCCCGTCGTCGAAAGTGAGCGCGACCTGGCCTTCGTTGATGCAGTTACTGACCACTACAACGTCCGCTCTTTGTTGTCGGGTCGGTGCAGCAGAGACGAGCAACGGGAAGAGGGCAATCAAGCCGAAAGTAGCAAAGGGGATGTTGCTGAACATAGGGGGTTTGATCGAAAGTATTTGGGGCTGCAGTCGTTAGATGAGCGCACAGAGAGTCACAACGGGGCTGTCGGTCTATTCGCTTGCATGGAATGGCAAATGTATTTCATCCTTACATATATATATATCTCTTCGTCCAACCATACTTCCCAGAATAATTATCTTGGCTAGTCGCACGCTGATCGTCACGAGCGATACCTCACATATCGGAACACCGCATGATGGCGACGGCGACGGCGACGATCCCAGCCGGGATATGCTGATCTTTTTGTCTTGATAGGAGTAAATTGCTTGAGCCAAAGTCAACAATGAGAAACTGTAACTACTCTGTCGTAAATGTTCAAGTTACAAACTCATATCGAGTCGACAGTCAAGCAGGCGAGCCCGGTATAACCCCTGTTCTGCCATACGGTATGTGGAATGTTCATGTGGAATTCACTCTTCTTGCACATGGCGCAATCTTGGGCGCTGCTGGTTTTCATACTCGTGTGATAACTTGTAGCACGTGCTGAACCACGCTCGTCGCTTTTTGAGCGCGCGCATGCTCGAGCATACAGCTGCAGGCTCTTGCAGAGCTTTCAATGGAACGAAGGCGGAAAGTAGACTGCTCAAATTGATTAGCAGGAGAGCGCACTTCCGAGAAGGCGATCGCGGGTGGATTTGGAGCCATATGCACTTTGAGAAGTCCGTCGAGAAGTACAGCCACTGCTGCTCCGGACGTACTCCACATTACGTACAAGGCATACAGGTTCACGATCCAAAAGTGTCATAGGCAAGATAGGTGTCAGATTTGGTCTTGATAACAAGGTGTGGTTGACATGTGGCCGAAGGTAAGGTTGATTGTATACGTTCTTTCGATTATGGGATTATCACAGCCTTATAACTGTGAGCTGCGAATTTATGAAAAAGATGACCCTCCTTACAACCATTATGATACTGTCTAAGTGGAAGCCTTTCCGACCGCGATCAACATTGCCATTTGCCCGTTTGAGGCTGCCCGACCCACTCATAAGGCCATTCGCCTTCGTTACCCATGCATGTATCGACCGCTACCAATTTGTATCCTTTAGTCGTGAGTTTGTCGACGCCGTATGGGACCACATCGTTGGCAGTTGAATTGTATACGCTGTGACCGAGAATCATACGAGGTTCAGGGTAAGCAGCGGCGACGAGGTCGAATACACCCTTGGACTGGTCGACGGGCGCCGAGTTTCCATCTTGCGTGTCGTCGGACCAGAGGAACATCTTCTTGTATCCTCGGGTAGACAAGGCGGAGAGGAGGAGATCGTTGTATCTAGAGGTTTGGGTGGAAGGTCAGTCGTGTTTGTGATGCCTTGTTTAAAGTAGTGATCAAGAACTTACTCTCCGTATGGCGGCCTGAAGTAGAGGGGCCGCTAGATTGTGATTGCCGAGGAGTTAGGACTGTTTGATACCTATATTCCCAAGTTCCGAACACTTACTACACCTAGAATCCGAATGAAGGCCTCTTCAACCTTGGCGAGCTCGTCATTGCTGCATAGAGAAGGGCGATGAGCGTCGTCCACCAGCTACATCTCGGCGAATTCCTGCTTACATCTGATCCAAGGTCAAGGTATTGAAATGCGGGTGGCTCCAACTATGGGAGCCCAAGGTGTGGCCAGCAGCGAACAACTGTCGACTGGTTACAGACTGTAATGTGAGCGGGACGACATGTGCTCGAGTGAAGGTGCCACACTCACAGTTCATCCGCACGGTCATAAATGCACTCAAAGTCTAACGACAAGCCGCTTAGTTATCAGGGACCCACGACATTCGCCCATCCCCGTCCGACTCACTGTTTCCGTTCAGGAAGAATGTGGCCTTGGATTCACCCAAGTGCTTGATGATGTCAAGTTCATACTGGTAAAGCCCATCGTCGAAAGTCAAGGCGACTTGCCCGCTGTTGATGCAGTTGCTCACAACAGTAACTTGTTGCTTGTGCAACTGGGTCGGTGCTGCAGAGACGAGCAAGGAGGGAAGGATGGCGACGCCGAGTGCAATCGAGGCGATCTTGCTGAACATGGCGGTAGAAGAAGGGTAGGTTTGTGATGCAAGCGTACTATTGAAGTTGCGGTGTCACCGTGGTTCGTGATCCAGGTGGCAAGTCCAACTCACTGCAAACGCTATGTCTCCGTCTTATATACGTTTGGACACGTTCCTATCCCGCCTTGCTATCGCACCGGACGGCCAGGAGTTCTCCAAAGCTTCAGAGTCTCCCGCCAGGTGCTGTCAGCTGTCCTGTTCCGTATCAAGCAGACATCTCCATCTATGCTGACAATGATCCAAGCGGTGTAAAGCCAAGCATTCATGTTCCACCAATATCATCCGGCATCTTGTGACAACAAGACAGTGCGTTCCATTCCATACGGCGTCCCGAATCCGATCCGATCCTTGTGTCCGAATCCGGTATGCAAGAGGTCGACGGCTGCGATGCTGACGATATCAAGGATGCTGCAGGTGAGCCGGTCGGAGCTTTAGGGTAAGTAGCCAAGTCAAAGGTTGATACGCATCGCAATAGGATGGCGACATGGAGAGTAGGGTAATGTGTAGATAAACATTGCTCACGTCGTCAACGAGGAGCGTTCCGGATGACTTGCGGATGCGAACAAATAAAGCCGAGTTGCTTCGTCATCCAGCCAAGACAGTCTACTACTCATCACAGCCAGCTTGCATCACTATCCCGCTAGCCACCAGAGGTAATGAGAGATGTGCTTACATAGCTGTGATCCGTAGTTCCAAAGACACACATCAGGTTCAGTTGCAGGATACGGCTCATGCAGAATATAGTGTAAGTACAGTCACTACTCTTCCTACGTAATCGGGACAGGATCAAGTGTGGAAGGCGCTGCATTGCCAAAGCTGCTCCTCTCCAAGAGTATTTCGTATTGCATAACATTGGGACAAGATCCCGAACAGTCTCGGAGATACCTCAGAGAAACTTACAGAATCGGATGCGGCATCGCTGGTATACCGAAGTCTGGCGATATTAAAACCAAGTACTTACAGTATTTGCGACCAAGATCTGTCAGCTTACACGACGTATCTCGTTGTTAATGGTGGTGATGAGGCGTCTTTGCAGGTCAAGGAGCTATGAGATTGTACAATTATATAGCCTTATAGAAAGGTATACCCCTCTCAGGAAGTTCCTTCTTGAGACAACTCACTCGACAATTAATCGGGACCACCTGTTGGCCAGTTGGTGCTACGATAGTTCTTCCGGTTGTGTGCAAAATCCTCTCCACATCATTTTGTTCCTCACCAGGAATGAGATTCGTTGGCCCACCAGGCTACATTGTAAAGTAGTCAGCACACCCCTTTAGATGGGACTACTAATTCTAGGATCCAGTTCCTGCAAGCCGAGCCCGCGAACTGGTTTCGCTGTGGCACGTTCCGCTTAAGAGCTGAGAGTGACCTCAGTAGAACGACAATATGAAATCACAGTCATCTGTGATTTGCCCATGATATAAGCAACACGATGGATCTCTCCTTGCCAAATTGTCATCCATGTTGACGAGTAATGAACAAAGCTACTGGTGCAAGGGCAAAGGAACGGTCACATTGCTGGTTGGGGCATCTCATCGGACAACTTTAGGTAGTATACACGACAATCCAATCCCTCTAGCAGACCCAGGTCTCGTCTCTCTCCTGCGGCTCTCCAACAACATGCCTGTGAAAACAATCAGTCAACTAGTAAGTAAAGCACGCAATTTTTGATGTACGGCTAATCGCCACACTTACTCGTCGTAAGGCCATTCGCCTTGACTCCCTATCAGTCGCACAAGAAGGAAAACCACATGAGAACGGTGAACATCTGTACGCGCGGCATGAATCAGATACTCACCAAGGCAAGTATCCACGGCGACAATCTCGTATCCTGCGTCTTCCAACTCACAGATGGCGTAGGGAAGAATTTCTTTCGCGGCTGCGTTTGTGCAAGGTAATATAAGCCATTGATACTCACATGGAAAAGTGGGAACTCACTCGTTTCATAGGTTGCATGGTTCAATACCATGTGGGGCGCAGGAAAGGTCTTCGCGATATTCTCGTAGACGCTTTTACCATACTCCACGCCGCAAACTGGAGATGTAGGGATCGTTAATGATCAAAAGTCTCTGGAGCGCAGCTCAAGGGGGAGGGGGGTGTCTTACGGTCTGCATCTCCAACGTTGTCAGACCACAGAAAGTTCTTCTTGTAACCGCGTTCTGCTAGCACCCTCATCAAGTTGTCACCCGTCTCTCCGTAGGGAGCACGGAAGTACAATGGTTTCTACGTGAAGCAACGAAAGTTTAGCTTTAACGCTGAACGCCCAGATGGCACAATGTTAAGCCAGCTGTTAAGCCAACTTACTAAGCCGAGAATCTTCCAGAACGCCTGCTCCATCTTTTCAAATTCCTGATGGGTCTGGTCGTACGACTAGATTTCCCAAAGACGTTAATAAAATGTCATGGACGAATATAACAAGAACTCGACTCACGAGCGTACTGAAGTTTGCGTGAGTCCATCCATGGCTTCCAAGCGTATGGCCTTTGGCATGCAGAGCGCGTCTGTGCAACAAGAATGTAGATGTTCAGTCGAGGCATGAATGAGTGATTCGGAAGGGTACGAGAGGCTGTAGAAATGGAGACGTACATCTGCTTGACGTTCTCTTCATCGTAAATGCATTGACCTATCAGTAATTGAGTCAGTGCAATGGCTCCAGCAAATGTCATTCTAGGAGCAGATCTTACTGTTACAGCCATTCAGGAAGAAGGTGGCTTTCTTGTCGCCCAGGGCTTCCATGATATCCTTTTCGAATCCAGCTGGACCGTCATCGAAGGTCAAAGCAATCTGCTTGGGATTGTAACAGTTATCCACGTTGTGGGCTTTAGGGCAAGCTCCCTGATCACCACATCGATGCGTCGGAACAGCCGAGGCTAGTGAAGCAAGGACCGCAGTGACGGAAACAATGTTCGAGAAGCGCATGTTGAGTTGTTAAGTTTGGCGGTAAAGGATTGTTCGGCTGTGTAGGGTAAGAGTGTAAGGGAACGTGGGAAGTGGGGCGGGGATGTGGTGACTAGACAGAATTAGATGCAACAACAACAGCTGACGAGAGTCATTTATATAGGTGAATGTCACCATGCTGAACTCGAAATGCGCCATTTCTGACATTTATAATGTAACTTCCTCCTTTGAGATACACCCTTGCATCCCCGTGCTGTGAAGCATGTACCTTTGTCGCGTCCGCAAGGAGGCTGACTTGGCAAATAGGGGTATTGCGTTGTATTGTATGTCTTCTCCGCTTAGGGGACGAGCACAGCACTGTCGGGACGAGAATTTGTTTGACTTCACCGTTGTACAGCTTTGAATAACTTGACCTCTTCTTTCCGGAACAACTGCGAGGCGCTTCGATTGAACGAAAGAAACATGTCAGTATGAGCAAAACGAGGACAGAACATGGCCTACACACCTGATTAGACCCGCTGCGAGACCAGTAAAAGTTTGAACCGGCTCTTTCATCGTTTGTAGACGGAACACGTTGTAACCTGATTGCGGATAACCATCAGTCAAGCCGGAGAGAATGAATGAGTGACAAAACTCACTGGCATGTATCACGTCACACCAGAGTTTCCTCGCGGTCCATATCTCCTGCTTTTCCTTTTCCCACTGGTTGATGTCCGTTTCTGGCGTGGCCGTCGTGACGTGACTGCGTTTTTTGAACCGAGGAAACAGTGCACGAAGCACTATGCGTTTCAGGTGTAATTTTAAGAGTTCCGAGACGGATTTCAAGAGCCAGAAGCGGCTGCGAGTGAGAAGTATGGTGTTAGTGCGCGTCGGGGTGCAAGTTGATGATGGAGGAGGATGACCTACTTTGCCCATTTGTCGGCCCATAGTCCTCTTCGCTTGCTGATCAGACCGAGTCTTGACAGGCAGTACATGTCATCGGCACAAGCTGTCAGGAATGCAAGAACACAACTAAAGAATGTTGACGGCGGAAGAGGATCCGCCTGGACTAGTTGATTGAATGGTGGTATCGGGCCGAAAAGTCGTAGACATTTTCTGTCGGCGAAACAATGGAACAAGGTGAGCATTTTCGTAGGTGGCAGAGTCTATCCTCACACGAACCTAGCGAGACTGAGGCTTGATGCAGCGTTTGATAGCCTAGAGATGTGGTCTGGATTCGGTCCAGCGTTCGAGTCTAATCGAGACATGAGCGATTGCCGTGTGGTAAGGAACAGCCATATGTAGGACTTTGCTGCATATTGGCAGACTTTTCTGTTGGCGGAATAACGTTAAGAGCCATAGAATTAGCAAAGGCGAAGGTCTCTACTCACAGCACCTTGTCTCTGCCACCACTTGAGTCGACCACGGTTGCCAATACGTTCAACCGATCCATTGTAGACAATCTTGACCAAACTCCTCCATCGTCATCTCCATCATTTCCTGTGAGCGGCTGTACTGCTTTTTCTTTTCCCTTTCTTGATGGTGTAGGAGTAGAAGGTGCTACTCTACGTGTCCTAGGGGTATTGTTCGGGCTGATAGGTATTGAATATCCGTCGATGTTGTTTGGTATGGAAGAACCTGCGACTGGATGGTGATCTTCTGGCGCGCGCCATGGATCGGTGGAATCGTCTGACAGAGTATGCATGCCGTGAGAGAGGGACAGTGAGGACGACATGGTGCGGGTCGTTGGCAGACGCAAGAAGAGCAAGATGAAATGGCTGTTGTGCTAGAGAATGGAGATTAAACTTGAAGCGACATACCAACAAGTGCCGGTTATCAAGTTGAACCCGGTTAGTTGTGGATTTCACTCGGGCGCGCCGAACATGAACAGCCAAATAAGGTTGTGAACATTCTTGTCTAGCTTTCAACTTTCTGCTTCTGAGTATCCTGAACGTCAAACAGACAGAATCAGCGAAAAGATGGAGCCAGTCAACGGCGATGCCATGGAACAACGGAATGAAGCGGTCAACGATGTCAGCAGGCAGCCGGAACAGGTGGATCCACTGTAAGCAAATCACTTTCCTAATTTCAGCTGCCTTCGTGTTCATGTCATTCTGATGTACCCTGACCATGCACAGAGCCGATGCATTCAACCTAGCTACAGCCGCCATCAACGATTCCGACTCTCCTCTTGACATGGATCACATTCAGCTGGATATGCGATACACTCTGAGCCTTTATGCACTCTATCAGCAAGGCACAAAGGGAGATCTTACGGATGATAGCGGTGCATTGACAGCAAACTCGGATATCAACGCACCGAAAAAACCTGGCTTCTTGGATCTGCGAGGGAAAGCGCAATGGGCTGCTTGGCAACAGGTTCAGGGTTTGAGCAAGAGAGAAGCACAGGTGAGCCAGACTGAGAACTGTCATTGTCGGAGGATGTTGATTCGTCTCGGTATCGCTTCTCAGGCTCGTTATGTGCATCTTGTTCTCAAGGTAAGATATGCTGGCTTGTTTCGCACATCATTTCATATACTGATGTGCCTACCGATTTTTGCAGATCGCACGAAGGGCAAAGTTGCAATGCACACCGGAGGATCAGACAACGATACAACGGCTTCTGGCTCGACTGTCGGCTCTACTTGACGCCACGGGAGAAGGACTCCTGGCCCAATCCGAGAAGTCATCAAGCCGAAGCGGAACGCCGCAGTTTGAGTTGCATAAACAGCCCTCACCGTTGCGAGCGGAAGCCATGTCCAAATCGTCCGATGGAACCACTTCTCCTTCCGTCTCCATCTCGGGATCAGCAACCGAATCTGAAACCGAGTCTGATTCATGGTTGTCTTCGAGGGAATCTATTGATGTGGATGATATCGAGAGCAAGCCATCGACGAAGCAGGAGAGAGGCATGGCGCATGAGATCCGTCTTCAGGGTCTGAATGAGGCCATTCAGTATGGTCGGACAGCGGCGGAGAATGAGGATGAAATATCGCTCGGTGGAGATGCGTGGTCGTATTCGCGTTCGCAATCGCGGCGTGCGTCGCCATTGGACATGTTTGATCGTTCGGTGAGTGCCGAACGCGGCGGTACGATGTGAAATGGGCTGACTTGAGAGTTTGAATAGCACGATGTACGACAACCTGCGTCTGTGAAACCTTCAGGCATCGATCATCCAACTGCCCCGACGCAAATGCATTATGTTGTACAACCGCAGAACGCCGCCCAGTCATCGTTACAGCCGACACTGGCGCCTCTTCCCTCGCAATGGCAGCATTCCTCTCTTCGAGAACTTGGCAGTCTTCCAGAACCCGACGCCGGATCTACGCAACCGCTCGACGACAAACATCTGCACCAACGCTTGTACAGTCCCATCACCTACAGTACGAGACAAATCGAGAATCGATACCTCTCGCCAGATGTCAATCCGACGTTGACGACACCGCGCCGCCATCCTCTTGGGAACTCGCTTCTTCCCCAAAGCGGACAACCGGCCAATTCACCTCGCGTCATCAATCAAAATCTCGCAGAATCGCTATACGCGATTCAGGTTTCCTTGACGGCATTGCACGAGCGGATGTCGGCGTTGGAGCATGTGCAGTCGTTGGCGTTGAGTGATGTTCGACCTGAAGAGAATCCGTGGATCGCGTTGTTCCGTGGGCTGGGTATTCTGGCTTCACGCGATAGCAACGGAGTGTTGCGGGATGACGGTGTCAGGCGGAAAGGATGGGTAAAGAGGTTACTGCTGCGGTTGCTGGTGACTGCAAGACGAGCAATAATCGATATCAGTTTTGTGCTGGTCGTCATCTGCATGTACAAGGCGAGTTGGTCTGCCATCAGGCGGAGGATGAGGTTTGGAGGCGCGATGACCGAGGAGGGAGGACGAAAGGCGATTGTCGAGTTTTGGAAAGGAGTGGCTGCTGCCGCTGGTAGAGTCGGTGGGGTGTGGGGCAGGAGTTGAGTCACGGGTAAACTCTGCGCTACTGCGAGATGATGACATGATTACTGTTCCTTGTATTTGGGGCTAGAGGTAGGGTTGTATCTTACTTGAACGTTGTATCTCTGACTATCTGATCTGCTGGATTTCTACGACAAACCAGCAATTCTCATCGCTCCGGCGACAAACACGGTTCTTCCGAAAACACAATACCCTAGCATCATCAGGCACTATCCGATAGCAGCGTAATCACCGGTCGACTTGATCGAACCTTGAGACACGAGCGTTCATTACATCGTTTGCTGACGAAATCAGAAGAAAGACTCTAGCGCTAGAAAGATGGCCACGGGAAGGGTTCCGAATATCGCATAGGACGGAACATAGATACTGGGGAGCGTCCGATGTAGTAGCTGCTGCACAAACGGCGTACACCGTATGAGCTACCGTATACTGTAATATAGAATATGTCGGAAGAAGCTGAGAAGCTGTGTTTGCTTGACTACTGGAGGTTAATAATAATTCCGGAGCGGGGCAGGCAGAAAAAGCACATGTAAGTCCACCCAACTTGATACTAGCGCATTGCACACACTGTTTATGCCGAGGTTGCTGTAAGGGAGGCGGTGTCAAGGAGCTTGTTGAGGTAAGTAGTCTGGGAGTCTGGAGCTGTGTCTGGTCACCTGTCTCTGATCTGCTGCCTCGCGCCTCGTCGAGCGCAACCTCAGATAGAAACGCCGTTGGGTACATGGTATGTGCGTGCCGAAAGAGGTCCCAGGGCACTCTCCGAATGTCTATATTTCGTGTTGGGAGAAAGGCAAGGCGGTACAGAATACAAAAGAAGAAGCAGGCAGGGCCGGGATAAGAATATGAGAATCGGAGGGGAATTTGATACCGAGGAAGCAATCTTTGAGCTTTGCTTGCTGACTTTGGTGGAGGCGGTGTGACGGTTTTGTGCACCGAATTAGCCCGAGACAGTTCTTTCTTTCTTTCTTGGTGGAAGGACAAGAAGAGGGTAGTGTGTTCTGTTATTATTCTCTCTCTCTCTCTTGTGCAGGTGACAAGGACGACAACGTCTTTCCACATCTCCCATGTATCTCAATCAACACCCAGGCACATATACACCGCCTACAAGCCATCACTCACCCGCGGATCCACACGAGTATGCAGACGCGGATTAGCGCAGGATCTTCAGCATACGTGCACAGACCTGGCAAATCCTCGACATCACCGTCGCATACTAGACGAGAATACAGAGGATCATGCCAAGGTGTGTAGGGCTGTGCGGCTGGGTGGTTCCGCGAGGTTGCCTGGATGTGCCTGTGTTAGCTGACATGCTGTTGCTAATTTGGTGTAGGCTGAACAGACGAATTAGCAGCGGCGCGGGGCCAGCAACGACTTAGGAACGGACGGCGTAGGATGTTCATCGCCTATATAACGCAGCGATCTACGAGGCAAGTCGTCTCTTGTCTCCATTCTACCACACAACTTACGACTTGGCTGATCATCCTTTACACATCACACTCCGCAATACATCATGTTCGCCAATTGGATGACCGCCGCCTTCACCATACTCGCAGCCTCGCCTATGCTCACCACTGCCGCTCCAGCTCCTCCCAACCCGGACAACCACCTCGCAAAGCGAGCTTGGCCTACGATCGTGAACAATTGCGTCAATAGTGGTCAGGTCGCCTTGACATTTGATGACGGACCGTACCTCTACGAAAGTAACATCGGAGCAGCCTTAGGAGGTTCCAAGGCGACGTTCTTCTTGAATGGTAACAGTGAGTGCAGATTTTGGATAGATTTTGATACGGTTACTGATGCTTTGCGGCGTGTAGATTACGATTGCATCTATAACCATGTCGATGAGATGTACGTCGTTAGCGGCTCTTCGCTCTTCGCGCACCGTCACTGATCCTTTCAACATCTCTAGTCGAGCTCTCTCTGCAGCTGGTCACACGTTTGGATCTCATGGTTGGAGCCACAAAGACATGAGCAAGTTGGTGAGTCGCTTTCTTCGGGTACCACCTACGTCGGACGAACGTTACGCTGAATCGATACAACGTCCTTTAGTCCTGGGATGAATGGTAAGCTTGCAGTCTGACCTAGATGATCAGCAGGAGTGCTGATTGACAATCACCACCAGTCATGACGAGCTCTGGAAGGTCGAACAAGCGTTCATCAGGATTTTGGGTTTCGTAAGTCTGTTCCCGGTTCTCGTCCTGATTTGCCATCTGATTCGCCCCTCTTCGACAGAAACCCATCTATTTCAGGCAAGTCCAGCTTCTTGCCCCCAGTACAAGCCTCGCATCGTCCTGATACACTTTATTCGCACCTATAGGCCCCCTTACGGTTCCATTTCCAACACGTTGCTCTCCGCGCTTGAGAACAGGGGATACAAAAAGGTCTTTTTGTGGTCAGAAGATACTGGTGATGCCCTCGGTCAGTACATCCTTGCTTTGCCGCCCACCCATGTTACTCATACCCTTCCCGACGTGCAGGAGATTCCGTGTCTTCGCAGAAGGGCGTGTACAACGGCATCGCCAACTCGTACCCCGCCCCGCATATCGTGCTTAATCATAGTCCCATTGCTTCGAGTAAGTACTGAATCTATCTGTGGTGAAGACGAATTCACTGACTGTTCTGTTTAGCTGCATACGACACGGTACCCTACGCCGTGTCGTTGTTGAAGAACAAGGGCTACCAATTGGTCGCGGTTGACACCTGCATGGGTGAGTCTCCTGCATCTGTCGCTGGTTGGCGCGTCTGATCATGGCTTGTATGTTCATAGGCAACCAAGGCGAATGGCCCTACCAGTAAGTGTCTCTCAAATTAAACCCTTTGTTTTCAAGGCTAATCCGAGATTCCATTGTAGATGGATTGGTCAACCTCAATCTGGAAGCTGGCAATGCTAAGCAATAGACGCGGAGGCTTTTCTGCCCCGCCGTTCTCCATGGACAATTCACCGTTTTGGGTGTTTCATAGTTTAAGCTTCATAATCATTATCATTATCACTTGTAGTCATCGACGATGTTTACATCATCACGTACATCATATTCTTTCGTCCACATGCTGCCTCTTAGAGCTGCAACACTGTTCTTTCTGTTCGACAGCTGCTCCGTCCGACATTCGGCACTCTCATTATTCTGAATGTACACGAACGAAGTTACTTCTGCACTGAACAGCCAAGACTTCTGGTATGTAAAGGCTTCATCAACAGGTGAGCTGGAAGGTGAAGAAGTTGAAGAAGGAACTTTAAAAGGGCCGGCTAGTAGACGAGGATTCGTCGTTGAGTCAGATATAATAGCACATACAACCCCCTACATGGTACCGTTGTTGTCACGACCGAGGCTCAACACAGGGGGAGAGCAACCAGGGGTCAAGGCACAGGGAAATACAACAATGGTCAGCAAAAGAAGGGTGTCATCTCTCCTATCTGAACCTTCAGAAAAATTCAACACGGTGAAAGAACAACGTCTGCTCGCGGGTGAGGGGGGTTGTTGCGCATGACCCACTTGGCTCCTGAGTGTGGGTATGGCGTGACGTTGCGCACGTTTGAGTTTAGATGGAAACGAGCCACGGGAGAACCATCTTGCAAGGTACGATACCAAGAAGTCTCCAAAGAGGAATCGTCGTTGTCAGATGAAATGATAATTCGGAATGATGTCCTGGACAATAGAGGACACTTGTCTTCAAGTCGTCGACGACAAAGTTTGCTTGACCACGTCTCGACCTACCGATCCAATCATCACCATTACGTTTCGGCAGGTAGATATCACAAAGAACAGAGTGGAATAAGGGAGATTGACACACAGAGGCGGTCCCCAGCAGGGAGTCGCAAAGGCTGTCGTCATGCGAAATCGTCGTGAGGGATAGCAAAAGGTATGACGAAAATTCCCCTGAAGAGAAACATTGCATCCCAGTCTCCCGAAGCCCAAATTGCGAGGTTTGAGTTATGTTAAGGACCTTTGTTCACCGTGGACTCGGGGACTTGGACTAGGCGAGGACGTTCGTACTACTCAAACGACTATGGATAAGAGCACAAAATCAGTGGCTTGTAGAATGGCGAAGATACAGCGATGAGACGATGACCCATCATCTCTGATCTATTTACTCGAACGCGCCATCTCCCTTTGTTGCGACTAACTAGATTCTCTATTGTTATTTCTCACTAGACCGCAATTCTCATTCATGACAACTAGGTAGCCGCTGCCGGGCGGCTTATAGAGCTGAAAAGAGGTCAGTATCTCCAATGCAAAGTTCGCCACCGATTTGACAAGCGTCATGACTAACGCAAAGAGCAGAGCTCACAGAGTGATACCCATGAGCACATTATGACCATCAGCCTACACGTTTATACCGCTGTACGACTACATCGATACTGACACTGCACGACCGATTACGCAAGCAATTTTCTGTGCGATATATCAAATGTTAGGAGTTCGAAATGTATTATGAGATTACAAACATGTTTCAAACCTAAATTTCAGATACAGCTTTCGTCCCAACGCATCACTGGCACAACATCATGCAGATCTAAGTTTGCACCTTTAGCTACTGCGTTAGGCCTTTTAGAAGCCGAAATGCCATAAGATAGCACAAAATCTGTTGACGTTTCGGGACACCGTTTTCGAGATGCTGCTAGGTCGTGTATACAATTACTCTCCTGAATCCATTTTGAAAATGCCAAAATGAGTCAAGTCCTGAATCGCTGGCAGGCTACCAATAGTGAAACCAGCATGCCTTCAACGCATCGAAGAAGTCAGAAGTGAAAGCTCTGTGTCGTTTCAGAAATTCACAGCGAAAGAGCGTGCGTTTTGAGTCAGTGACTTGACTCTAGTCGTCAAGTCATGTGGCTGCTTATTGACCGTGTTCATGAGGCAGTTTTGAAGGGATGTCTCGCTGCAGTCAGCCCATTTTCCATAGTGCGTCAGCCTCAGCTCTCTTTGGCCTTTGAAAGTACCTCTTGTAGAATGAAGAAAACGAGCGCCGGGTAGCGCACGTCCACAACCATTTTCATCACATATGGGACAAGTACCGGCCGGGAGAGCATTGAACAATCAGAGCTTGCAGCATTAATCTCATAACACGACAAGATCCTCCAACTGACGGTCAGGACAGAAACAATTCTGGGATCACTAGATGGAGACAACGACCCCTAAGGAACGACACTTCATAATGACAATACGCCAACACGCCGAGCGGACGCCGAGGGTCAGATCGAGACGTTGTAAACACGTAAATAGCGGGGAGTAATCTAAAGCACCCGAAGCAAGCCCCGCCTATGGCTTAACGACTTCGCTAAGATTGGTGAACCAGTGACAGTATCTGGTTGTGAAGTCGTGTCGAAGCTTGAGGATGCCGTTCTCAAGCGGTTTTGGAGAAGTGCCCCGCTCCGGCCTTAGCATTTACGCTTGGAATAATTCGCTGCAATGTGCTACCTGGGTCAGTGTGCACAGGGTTTCAAGAAAATATCGCTGTTTAGCAATGTAATGACCAGAAGCTGGATGAAGTCGCATGTAGGCGGAGAACAAAGACGACGCATTTCACGATGCATGCAAAATTGAGATAAAACCGGTTCTTGGAATTGAAAATCAGGAAAGCCTTGGATCTGATGTGACCAATCATGCTTTGGGCTTGATCGAACTCTCTTCAGGTGAAGAAAAGAACAATTGATGACAGAAAGTTTGTTCTAGCAGTAACTTGTTGGGGCCGATGATCAAGTGGTTGTATCTCATGACTTCCAACGAATTGCCTTCATGAATAGTGAGACGAAGCGGTATGCACAGCTTTCGCTGAGTGACTCAACCAACGTAGTGATGGGACGAAGCTGATGATGATGTCCTCAAGCATTTCCACCAGAAATGAAGAGTGCGACCGAGGCTAGCTCCGGTTTTGTGGACCTGAAAGAATCAAGTGTAGAAAGATGAACGGCTTCATTTAATTAAACAGTGTATAGTGTCCCAGCATTGATTTGATGTTGCATCCATCCTTTGTTTATCTTGACAGCCTTCACTTCCTCATCCCGGTGATTCTTCGTTTTTCTATTTTATATATATTGAGCTTCACCTCTTCTTCGTCATTTTTATGTGAGACGCCATTCATCTTCTTCAACGTACAGGCTCTTCCCGACTTTGTCTCCATGCTCATTTTGTTACTTCTTGCAATCAATTTGGTGTGCAACTTGGATACGTTCACGGTGTGTGCCTCCGAACGAGACCGTTGTGCCACTGTCTTCCGCGCAGCCATTTAGGTTTCCCCCCAGGCCGCAAAAGTCTTTCTCCCCAGATATTGAGTATACATAACCGCCCTCGAGTCTCATGTGGTATATCTCTCAACGATCATATATTTTATCACTCTTTCGTTTGCTCCACTCCGCAGTCACCATCCTCCGTAACACGTCTTTGCATGATTCGCCACTCTTGGTGTCTCGTATGATGAGGCTGACATCAGTACCCAACTCGATTGCTTTTGCTACTGATGTGTGTAGACTGCTCGTCCTCCTCGATGTTGACACTAGGACATTTCCAGTTCCAGCCTGATTGCCCTCGCCAGACAGGTACATCATTCGCTTCGGTGCTCATCTACCTGGTGCAGACGTCTTTCTGAGGATATCGACGTCGGCGCATAATGTAGTGTTCCGCAAAGAGAGTCCTACTGTAGCGGGGAACTAGGCTTGAACTAGAAAAGACCAAGTGTTACCGTTGGGGGATTCTGCACAAATCGGTATTGAATGTAATCGACTTACGTATCAACGTTATCCTCATTCGAAGAGCTAAGGGTAGCTAGTCCTGTAAGTATGTCTTGCGGAGAAGGGTAGCTTCGGAGTTAAAGGTGAATCAAAGGGTGAAATGAAAGATCATGAAAGAGTCTACACGAAGAGGCTCGAGGCCAGCTAAAGAAACTAAATATCTGGTGGAGAGACTCTTGTCTTGGGCTGCGCGAAGACGTTCAGGTTCGCGCGAAACACTCCAAGTGGCGCGAACGATACAGATTCGCGCGAGCCTGTTGGCGCGAAGAAGGTCGTCGTGCGCAAGCGTAGTGTTGATTGCGCCGAAACGCAGAGTAATTGAATGCATGAAACGTGTAATCGAAGATGAAATGGAGCATGTAGGTTGAGGTCTGAAGTCGAGAGTGAAACTGGTAAAAAGATGTTAGTGGAAACGTAGAGTTCGGTGATGATAAAATGGAAAGGAGGGATAAGTATGCTAAAGAGGAAAAGGCAATAGTGATAGAGTAGATATTAATGTATTATCAAGTCATGCTGTATGTAGAGAAAATGTATAGGGTAGTATAGTAAGACTTGATCTTACATTCATTTCTACTTTACTTCTGTTCATCTTTCATCGTCTATTCTTACTCGACCTCATTCGTCACCACCACTACCAGCCTCAACATGAACTTGGCCATACATCGTGATCACTTCCTTCTTCCCTTCGACAACCGCATGGAACTTCGTTTTATTCACTTTCTTACATCTCCCAACGACTTTCGCGCCAACCGAATAGTTTCGTGCCAACTTGGACTTCGCGCGAACCAACATCTTTGCGCGAACTTGAACGTTTCGCGCAAGACAAGAAGCGACAGTCTATCTGCCAGCCTATTTAATAGATATAGCTGGCCTCGAGCCTCTTCGTGTAGACTCTTTCATGATCTTTCATTTCACCCTTTGATTCACCTTTAACTCCGAAGCTACCCTTCTCCGCGAGACATACTTACAGGACTAGCTACCCTTAGCTCTTCGAATGAGGATAACGTTGATACGTAAGTCGATTACATTCAATACCAATTTGTGCAGAATCCCCTTCAACGGTAACACTTGATCGTTTCTAGTTCAAGCTTAGATGCCAGCGACACTGCACTACTGAACACGGCTTCACTACACCTGTCTCATTGGATTGGACGTTAGAGGCCAGATCTAAGTCCAGTAATCTGCGATCTCTGGCCGGGCTCTTTTTAATCTCTGGCAAGACACCAAACATCTGTGATCTTGAAGGTTCTATAGCTGTCTGATAAAAATGGGTCCATTGCAGATGAGCGATGGTCTCATTAACACTTTCCAAAGCGGCAATAGTACCTAGAATCTATGGCATTACTTGTTTACATCTGCTCGGTGATCGATATTGGCCTTTTCGTTATGGTTTATCCTCACGTAGTGAGAATCATCCTTGCAATTGTCCTAGAACGCGCGTGCTTGCGTCATCTCCGCGCATTCCTTGGGCAACTGCTGGCAGTCACGAGTGTTTGAGCTACCAAATGCACCTGGTGTAAGGCGCTTCTCTAGCAGTATTTATGTAGAGATACAATGCTTTCTCTTCCAATCTGTCCCTCATTCTGCGTCGCACCTACCTCTTCTCCTGAACCTTAGTCCCATTCGCATTTATTACGAGCAGGAAAACATTCGCGGCTTAGCGTTATCTGACTTATCGTCTGACCAAACTAGCCCCGTACATCAAACTTTTTTTCACTCTACGCACCTCCACATTAATGCGGGGGATTCGGGCGAAGCCCTTTCGCGCAGCGAGTTTGATCGCAAACTTTCAAATTTGGCTGGGACGTCAAACTGTCTCGAATTTTATGTTACTTGCCTGGATCTGGGCGAACGATTCTCAAAATTTGTATATAGGCAGCTGAGCTGATATAAGACTGTCTCTGAATTTTGAAGAATCAAGAGCAATCTAAGAACCCGCGCGCAGCATACGAATTTACAGCAAAGACGAGCGAGTTGGTCACAGAACGGCCAGACTCGAGTCTATAAATTGAGCTGCCCGCTCAATAATCATAAGGAAGAACCCTAATAATCATAAGGAAGTAGTCTGTGAAAAATTCGACGCGCTTCGACGTCTCAGCCAAAATGGGAGAGTTTGCACCCAGACCAACAGCAGCAGGCTGTGTTGCAAGGGTCCCCGGGATCCTACCCCGCTCTCGGCTTCAATTGGTATGTGTATCCCAGGCTACGACCGAAATGAAATAATCCCATATCACGCACGCTTACGTCATTCATCATATGCCTCCTCCTGCACGCACACCTTAGTCAGCGAAGATGCATATCCATCTAATTTTAGAGCACAAAAATTCTCAGACTTCGAGTTTCCGCGTAAATTGACAGCATGAAATCTCAAAGAGGTATCGTTTGCACAGTACAAGTGTAGGAAGACAAAGACTTGTGGGCAGTCCTCCTGGCTACGGCCTTCCCGCACTTATGGCTGCCATTTCCCCTCTCTTCAGAGTCTGGCAGGCCATCGAGTAGAAGGAGAAGAAGAGGAAAATCTGTTGGAACTTGTCTGGAACTCTGATGGAAGCTTCTGTTGTACTAGTAGCTCCAAAGAAAAAACCAAGTATAAAAGTAGTTGTCTGGACTTGTAACTAAATAGCCTCGTGACCGAATCGACGTGTAACCGAATTAGCTTGTGATTAGCCTAACTTGTAATTCTATTGACCTTTAGTCTGGAACAGGAAATGTTGTACCTTGTTACGGAAGCCAAACGGACTCACAATCTTCGCCACTGCTGAGCTACCGCTTGTCGTGCTTAAGCCCGTCAGTGCCTACCAAGGCTTTCTGTTGACTGCGTTACACAAGTCACCATCCATATCCCACGGAATCATACAGGCCGTTCTGCTGCATGCTTTGTCAGCGCGCTTGCTGCGCTTGTCGAATCTGCGAACTCTGCCTATGAAGAATCCGCCTTTAGCTAAATGCTATGTGCTCATCTAGCGATACCAGTTATCTCCGCTTTGCCAATATCCTTGACCGTCTCGCCCCTGCTTAAACTGCCATCGTAACGGATGCAGACAGCAACAAACACCGTCACCGACCTTAGAGAGTCATGGACTACCTAGGGCAAACTGACATTCGCCACCATTCCAAAATGTGTATACATAGCAGTCCGATTCAGTTGTAACAGTTGCCTCTACGACTTATTATGACATGCTTTACCAGAGACACTAGAAGTGCCACCGGCCTCGTATCAACTTTGTACTCAGCCTGTTACTCTCATCAACACTTCCACCACTAACACAGCCATCTTACACAATACCGCTAGTCGTAGATAACATTATCACACGGACCCTAGTACCTTGTGCATCAGCCTTATTCTGTAACCACTCAGAAACTATCCGAAGTCTTGCTATTCAACTTCTTCATTAAAATCAGCCATAGCAACTGAGCTGGCTAGTGTCTAAGTAACACTGGACTCTGAGTAACACGAAGACTGCGTCCCATACAACAAGACGGGCAAAATAGAACATGCCGTCGATCTATTTGTTTCAATCTAGATAGCCGTTCGAAGCGTAGAAGAGAACAATAATAAACTCGCTTCCACCAGGGAGAACCTGCGTCAAAGGTTCTAGTTATGGAAGGAGTGGTTGTGACAAGAATGGCCCTTTGGCTCATTCCACTGGCCCTTCTTCGAAATCGAAAGGTCATCACCTGCGGCTGTGCTCTCTCCTTTCATCTGAGATTTCCTTGGAAACTACTTACTTCACAAAAGGACAGGATCCACCATACAGTCGCATCAGCGCTACCTTGCACAAGACGACGATCAGTCTTGTTCACATCGCTTCAATCTCTAGCGATCGCCAGTAACTCGCCGGTACCCCCGTCACCAGAAGTAGATTACACACAGAGAATTTGCTGTTTGAGCTTACAAACGCTGTCTAAATGACCATTCAAGACCCCTGCGACTCGAAAGATACTGAAGACAAGAAGGTAAACGCACTCATGAAAGCGATGCGATCGAAATTCAGTCAAGGTCAAGAAAATGGGAAAGTAGAAAGCCCCAGCGATTCGGGCTGGCAGAGTGTCGTCAGGCAGCTGTCGGACTGGGGTAAGAGGATACTGGGGAACATGAGGAGAAAATCTACACATTCCAAGTCGGAGGAAACTCGTGCCCTTGACCTCTCAGATGACCCAGACCATATCAAAGTGGAGACTACGATTACGATCACTAACGAGCAAAGCAAAGAGAGGGACGAGACCCGCAGCTATTTGGTGAATTCTAATGAAAGCGCATTGGTACTGGATCCAACTTTTCTGGGGCGTGAGAGCAAAGTAACCGCTTGTCCGGATGGACAAAGTGCTAAATTGTCATCACTGATCCCAGGCAAGCCGTGCAACTGGTGCAAGCTCGGATGGAAGCGGGATCAGAGAAATACATCAGAGTCATAGTTAATGAGGTACATGGACACTGTAGGACGACCCTTCTAAAGAATGAGATCCAGACTGGAAGATATTTCGTGGCAGGAGGACGTCGTAAGAGCTGTAGACCATGTCTATCACAATTCGATACGAACTTTATGGCTAGTTGGTCAGAGAGTGGACATCTCCTCGGCGTTATGTCGTGTCGAGAGCTGGCGGTCGATGACTCGATCGGGGTGATCGCGCTAATCGATATATGAGTTCCGGCTCAATCTTGTTGTCGTGTATAGTGTGATAGATACGAAGATGAAGACGTTAGACGAACCAAGTTGCTAAGTAACCAATAGGCTAGCTAGTTCTCGCTGAGACTGAAGCACACCAAGGTAGCTCTCAGGGGTTTACTTACTCAGTGGGTGATTATATATTCGTGAGAAGTGAATAGCAAACGCGTACAAGCTGTCCACATATACTTCCATCCAATGGAGAAGTGTTCGAACGAGGAAGTGCTGAACCACGAAGAGACTGAGTGACTGAGTGGTGAATTGCTGAAGGAAGAAGTAATGAACGAGCTACTGACCGAGGCGGAGACTGACCGACTAAGAAACAGCTCCTCGTCCCTTCTCGGTCGTCTCGGTCGCGCGCTTGCCCGGCGGCCGGGCGGACCAGATTGCAATGCTGGCTCATGACGAGTCAACTTGATGATACATAGTCTTCATCTTCCCTTGAATCTTGGTTGGGTTTTCTATTCAGTTATACACACCCATCTCTCCTTACCCCGCCACCATGCTCAACTCGACATCGATAGCACGGCCATGGGCTTCCGTGTCTCCAGTCGAAGCATTGGTGGAGCGTGCAACGGATCCGATGATGGCTGAACCAAACTACGCGATCAACCTAGAGCTCGCAGAGTATATCAATAACAAGAAGGCGAATACGTGAGTAGGTTGTGGTCTTGCGAATGTCAGATGTGCTACATGATAGTAGTCCAAGTCTCTACGAACTGTGCGAGCGGGTGGCAGAAGTGGTGGAAGGTAGCCGGAGATATGGAGGATCGTCACTTGCAGCACTGCTCTGTGTGTCATCACACGACGTTTCATGCTGATCATACCTCTGTCCTCCTCCGCCCTTTGCCTATTACTACTCGTTCGGCCTCTTTCCTCACCGCGCCTGCCACCTTCTTCAGACCGCGTGACGCAGCACTAGCAACAGTCCGCGCCATCAACTCACGCAACCCGCATACAGCACTCCTCGCCATTACTTTGCTCAAAACCCTCGTCAAGGAGTGTGGATATCCCTTCCACCTGCAGATAGCGACTAAGGAGTTTCTGAATGAGCTGGTGAGGCGGTTTCCAGAGAGGCCGCCGATGGTGTTGGGTCCTGTGATGGGGAAGATCCTTGAGGTGAGTAGCATCAAACGACCACTGCGAACACATGCATCTTCTACGCTCCTTCGTTAATCGCTAACCCTCTCTTGCCTCGCGCAGCTGATCCATGAATGGAAAAACACCATATGCGTAAACTCGAAATACAAGGATGATCTCGTGCATATTCGGGACATGCATCGGTTGCTGAGTTACAAGGGGTACAGGTTTAGGTCGTTTGATGCCGTGAGGGCATTGCAGGGCACGGATGTGACAGAGGTGAGTGCGGTTGATCTGAATACCCAAGCCGAGTGAAGCTTCGTTTTCGTCTGGGACGACGAGACGAGAGCGCGCATCATCTCGAGGGATGAAGGAGCAGCGAAGTCGGGTCTCAATAACAACGGCTCCACGAATGTGCCTTCACACCTTTGCCAGTCGCGTTAGGTCTGCATCTCATCCACGTAGCATCCTCCACCGTCGATCGCAAGCACCCGCTCGAGAATCGCCAGCTGACCATGCGTTACTTCCCGCAGAATCTGAAATCGCCAGAAGAGCTAGAGGAGGAGGACCGGGCTGCCAAATCCGCGGTAAGTACCTCAAATATGTGCAAGTCGATGTAATCGCAGGTTGACACTGACGCTACGCTCTTTCTTGAATAGAAACTTCAAGAGCTGATTCGGCGAGGAACGCCGAGAGACCTGGCGCAAGCTCAGGAACTGATGAAGGAGCTCTCCGGTGCTGTAAATCCAGCCACTCGTGCCCCACCATGCAGCCCAATCCGCTTCTGACCATTTCCACTCCCTTGTTCGCACGCGTAGGTTCCCGAACGACAACCCGACTACGCATCCCAAACCAAAGCAGAACTTGAAAAAGTCCAGCAAAAGGCGATCCTCATGAACGATATGCTTAATAACATTGCCGAAGGGGAACAGCTCGGGATCGAGGGTGATGTGTACGAGCAGGTCTCAGGTGTGCTCAAGGCGGCGAGGCCAAAGATCCAGAAGTGGATTGGCGAGGCTGGAGAGGACAACGCGGATCTGATGGGTGAGTGCGGTCGACCCTTGATTCTCGTGGCTTGGGACTCATTTATCCCTCTGATGATAGATCGACTACTACTGATGAACGACCTCATCAACAACGTCTTGGATCGGTACGAGGCGTGCAGGAGGGGTGACTGGGCAAAGGCTGCAGAGATTGATGCTACGTAAGTCACATGCGCATTCATCCAACACACTGCTCATAGCCAAACCCCACATAGCCTCAACCCGCAGAACAAACCACCAGACCTTATCTCCTTCGACGTCTTTGCCGATGACAGCGACCTCAACGCACTCAGCAACGAAACTTCGGCACCACAAACTGCCGCAGGTACCGCTCCAGCACCAACAACATCCGTTGGTCTGCCACTCGATCTCTTCTCTTCGCCGGCACCAACGGATCTCTTTTCCATGCCCCAACCTTCGCAACAGGGTCAAGCAAAGCCGCGGCAAGACCCCATGGCGTTCTTCAACACTCCTTCATCGGGCGTCTCATCGAGTTTCCCACAACCCACCGCACAGGCGCCTCACCAAACCAGTCACATGTTTGGCACCTTTGCCTCGGCTTCCGGCAACTCGGTGTCTGGCTCGTCTACACCTTCGAGTAACCCTGGTTTCGGTGCCGGGATCTCGCTGCCTCTTACGCCTTCCTCCATACTTGCGCAGAACAACGCGACTGCGGCGACTGGCGGCTCTTCGAGTATTCAAGCAAAGCCACGTGATCCATTTGCCGACTTGGCAAACTGGTAGACAATACGGAATCAAGAACGGTTGTATGCACAATAGAGATGTCAACATATGCTTCAGGGGCTTGGGTTTACGTGGGACGGTAGTCTGATGGCCGCCTACCGGTTTGAAACCAGTAAGCGACAACGGCTCGAAGGATATCTCCCTATGGAGCGCAATCTTCGGTGCTTTAAGCAAATATGACTCCTCACAGACGATAGAGAAGTCCCAAACTATTGCAACATTGCCCAAGTATACAAGATATGAAGGTGATAAGCGAACCACAAATTTGCAGGACAACAAGGTCCCTTCTCATGCTACTAAAGGTATGCCAGTACGCATGGGGAGCCGTGGGACGCATGTCACTCTGTGGCACGTGGGTTCCCACTCAGGATTCGGCGCTCGTCCATATCTCAGAGCATGCAGATCTTGTAGCGTTCGACGCTCCGTAGAGCCGGTTGAGTCGATTCTCAGTTCAACGTGGATCAAAACAGAAAATAAAGTCTTGTGGACTAATCACGTACCATTCCTCGGTTGCATCGGGCAGCAGAATGTAGCTAGAGATCTGGAAAGACAGAGTGGCTCCGCAGTGAGTCGCTAACAAGCGAAAAGGGGAACTGAATTCCTGTTTCCTCCACCATTCAATGTTTAAAGCGCTACTGAACGATAAGGAGAGACCAGGCTCTATCGGCCTAATTTCCCTCTACTACCATGAATACCCCTGGAAAAATGATATGCCCGTGCGTCATAGCAGCTCAGGATATCTCACGACGATTTGCTTGGCTTTTTCTCTCTGATGTGTTCCTTTCAGTCGCGAAGTGGCATTCGGTAAAGGCAGCTTTGTTATTCTCAAAGGCTGCTTTTCCAGACGTGTAATACCAGCAACTGGCTGGGTGCGTATCGTGCTCCCCAGGATTCAAGTACGAACGCAGAACGCTGATTTGTTTGAAGACCAGTGGGCTCCCTTTTCCTGGAAATTTCAATCTCGCAGCGTACAAGGATTATTCAACGTACTGTTCTCAAATATGTCGGACATTTTCCAATCTTGCCATGGACGTCCATCCGCTGGAGGTGCCCAAACATTCGCCTCCGTGGTTCTTTCATGCTTTTCTCCGGCTAGTAGCATAGAGGATCTCAAGATCTTCTGTAGTCTTACCCCGCACGAATGTGAAGCGATCGCCGCAGCTTCGAAAGCTATCACCGAATGGCTTCAGCACCGCGAAAGTTTGACGAAGGACGGATCCTCGGACTCTCATGATTCGCCGTCGAGTATCTCAATCACTCTATCTCACATGTCAGCAGGGAGCCAAATGAATCGAGCGCAAGCCGAAAATCAGGGTAACAACCCTCCTGAGATGGCGATGGAGGTACTGATTGAGCTCTTCAAGACTGAATTGTACGAACACTGGAAAAACGGAGTTGCTTGTTTTCGCAAACTGCCCAAACGCGAACGGGAGAGCATACGAGACGAATACAGTGACAGCTTGCAAACCGCTTACGCAAACTGCGATGGAGAGACCAGCCCCTTCAACAAGGCGACGCAACGGTTGATAGATGCATCCGGGGGCATAATCGACATTGTGAGTCTGATATTCCCCATGGACACAGACGAGACATCCGAATCACATTCGGCAAGAGCTCGGTACACGCCCCTTTCTCAAGCCTCCATGGAAAAACGAAAAGCAAGAGGTGGGGGACCTCTATCTGACGAGGAAAAGCTCGGGGTAGCAATAGGTCTTCCTGTCAGCCTGACACTCACTGTTCTGGTCTTGGTGTACATGGCCCGCAGATGCCTTTTCCCAAGGGTTTTCCCGCCACCAGCACCAGCGGTGGAGGATCCTGAGTCGGCAAATACCACAACATTGGAAATAGAATTGCCGACGCTGTCTGGAATCTCACACGGGTGACAGCTGAACACCGGCGGAAGGCTCCGGACGGCTATTGGCCCCTTCGAAGAAACGGTCAAGGGATATTATTGTCTGAAATGACAAAGCGATGACCCCTTGACTTGTACATGAATCGTAATGGCTGGCGACAGTGTTCTCCACAGGTTGTGGCATACCGAAAGTCTCCATTTGACCCGTACGACGATGTTGACAACAAAGTTACATGTTTTGGTTGTAAGTTGTATGTTGATTTCTGCACTTTGACGTTGTTCTTGTCTCGATATATGACTATGTGGTAGTGTCGACGATGAGGTGCATGTCACAAATCGTACTTCTTTGCTGTAGCGATGGGGTTGGGTATTGTCCGCTTCCCACTCTGAGTTAGCTGCTCGAGTCAGCTGCTCAGTCGTAAACATCGGAGGCATCGGCAAACCTTTCAAAGCATTGAGCACAACAGCGAGGTCATGAATGGCACCAGAAGATCGCGAGAACAATAGAGAAAAAACTTAGTCGCGCATTAGATGGAGAAGGCGCGTTCGAGTATATAGCAGAAAGGAGCTGATGAATCATCATCTCCTCGTTGTACATTGGGCCTTCTCCAAGCCACTATCGTTGTTTCCTTATCCATAACCGTATGGATAGTAACACCGTCCATGCCTAGTCCAAGTTCCCGAGTCCATGGACAACGGTTCTTAACAGGATAGTGGCTTGGAAAAGGTCCAATGTACAACGATGAGATGATGGTTCATCAGCTCCTTTCTGCTATATACTCCAACGCGCCTTCTCCATCTGATGCGACTAACTTGATTCTCTATTGTTCTCGCTATGTCCGTACTGTCATTCATGACAATTCACCACAAAAGGTGGCAAAGACATCAAGTCAAGTGCTCCAGCTGGGAAGGAAACTACCAGGCTTCTTATTATTCCGCACGAAAATGCTGTGGCGGTGAGTGTTACATACCATGAACATTCATATCTGGCAAACGGATGCGGCGAACCGCAGCGCAATGGCTGCAACGGGTGGTTTCGCTCTGGAAGCGTCATATGCTCCTACTGCGGTGGATGTTCGTAACTCGCTCGAATCGCCATGAATCAGGAATGCTTTGCAAATGAACAACCAAGATTTGCTGGCGATGAACCTCTACATCTTGTGTTTCCGCGAGCCATATGTATCTTTCGGTGCAGTTATATCTCCTACTTATTTGGCGGTCGGTGGAGCAAGAACCGGTTGAAGCTGTTCAGGACGGGTAGGGTCGGACCCCAGAGAGAGAGAGCGACTGGTTAGCTGCGGATGACTATGTCCCTGCTGGCGTTCGCGCTCAAAGTCCTTTCGGGCGAAGCAGAATACTCACCGTATCTAGAACTATCCTCGCACCATTCTGCGAAGAGCATACATAGCATAGCAATGCGCACTGGGTTCTGCCGAGCTCGACACAGCTTTTGCTGGTTCTCAGAGAGAAGCAGAGATTCTGGGTTGAAAGGATCACATCCTTTGCCAGTCATCCTGTTGTACGCGAGCCCTTCTTCGGCCTGTGGTCCGGTTCGCAATAAGGGAGACGTGATACAAGTGCCCACAAAGGTGCCAGCAGTTCCGTTAGCGATTGTTCTCCTCGGGCAGCTAGCTTATTAGCCCACGATGGGTACACATGCGAAGGTCCACCTCTTCCTCCTAGAATTCTAAGCATCATCGCATCATAATAGTTTGCAACACTGCAGTTTGTTTCGCGGCAGAACCTTAAGCGATGACTTCGTCCCTATCATCTTTCCCATTGGTCGACGCTTTATCGTTGTTGAGCAGGAAAACGCTGACGGAGGTTTCGCGTCACACGGACGAAAGACCAGTTATTTCGTTCATCTCCGCATGGAACGACTAGAGCAAGAACGATGATGACCCGTCAATTTATCCATCAATCGTCGAGTATATCTCCGCACTGCATGGGTATTCCTTGAGTGACGCTGCCGGTATGCAGCCGACTATTTCACTGGACTCTGGAGCTGCTCCTTCTCGATCTGCAGCTTCGACTTCGATGAAAGAAGGGGACGGACGAGCAGCCGGTCACGGATCACTGTACTCGTTTGGCACTTCCAGGTCTATAAAGTCACCAAAAGGTGGCGATGACGAAGCGAGAGGGCAGAATCCTCCAGAATCTCCCATATTGAAGGCTGAAGATCAGGAGACGATGTTGGACAGATGGGAAGTAGCTTTGGAGGAGTTTTGGAGGCTTACTTTAGCTGAGAGGGCGCAAGCGAGGCTTGAATTGCGTGCCTACCTAGAGTTACTTGTCCAAAATAACGAGGCGCAACGCAAAGCAAAAACCAAACCCTCACCATCATCGTCCTCAGTAGGTGCTGTGGAAGATCCAGATGCGCTTGTGAACACCATGCTTCCCGAGAAAGGAGATCGCGATGGTTGTGGCGGAGCGCTCACGGCTCGTAGCGCGGTAGAAGACGCGTTGAAGAAACAGAGGGATCCGCAAACGGGTAAGAAGATTGCTGGAGCGGTAATGGGTCTCATTGGACTTGTGGCGGCTGTGTTTGTGATTCGCGAGTTCGTCGTCAAACCTTGCAAGAAGAAACGACAGGCTCGGGCGGTTCCCGCGGGAGATCTAGAAGGTGGGAATGCAAGTGAATTGATGGAAATCCCCGCGGGGACCTCGGGAACAGGAGCAGGCGAGCAGAGCAGGTAACAGCAGAGTTTTCGACGAACGAGATAGTGGGCACCAGGCGACGTACTTTGTATTATGTTCTTTGGCCCATGATAATGTCCGTCCTTCATGATTCGCGCTGGCTGAGATGAACTGTGTTTGAAGACGAGGACTATGTTGTTGTACGCTGTCCAATGCTCTTGATAGGTGGAATGGAGGACTGGTAATATCGTGCTGTTGTCCTCTATTCGTTCCAACAGTTCTAGAAGGAACCGCTCGAGCTAAGTGTTGGTCGCTGGGCGTTGACAGCGAGTTGCAAAGTCGCTCATTCTCGCCGTAAATAGTTCGGGTCTACACTCGTTCGTGGGTCTCGATGCGTTGATTCTCGTATCCCACATGCCTAAGAATCCGTTCGGTGCGACCTGAGGTAGAGCGAGTTCTTCTCGGCCTGGACTGGGCGGTCGAGGCGATTAAGAAAGCACTTTCAAAAGTGATGATATCGCAGTCGAAGTGTGGTGTATAAACCATGGGAACCGGGTCATCCAGATTTGAGGAATGTAGCTAGAATTATAATGATAGACGATCAAGTAGGACCAAATACAACTCACAAATAATAATCACAACCAGAAAGACAGATATACAACTCACAAACTCACTCACTACTAACAAACCCTAACAACACTTTCCCTGCCTCTCCTCTTTCCCCGCCCCGACCATATCCATAACATTCACACTCCCTCTCCTCCCGCGCCCGCGACCGAATCCCCACCTGCCACTCCCCGCACCACCAGTCGTATCACTCGCAAAACTAAACCTCGATCCAAACCCGCCCGCTCCCCCCGAACCACCCGAGGCGCCAACAGCGCGTAATTGCCGTTCACCGTATGATACGCCTGTCCCGGGGACGTCTGGGTCAATGACTCCGTCTTTCATGAGGACGATGATGCTTTGCCCGATCAAGAGGAATGGTTGGGCGGCGTTTGTTCCCGTGACAGAGGAAGTTTCGACGAATAGTACGTCTATGCGCGGTAGTCGGGTGATGAATCAGCGACGGTTACAACGTGCATCACGTACTAGAAGGAGTAGGTAGAGGAAGGGGGAAAACCAAACGCACTGTTCCGCTCTGCCCACCTCAGTCCCTCCAGATAATCTACCTCTCTCTCGGCCTCTTTATCCACTTTATTCCCGACCAACACCACGACGAGGTGTGGCGATGCCATCGCTCTACAGTCTGATAACCATTGGTCCAGGTGAGTGAAAGATGAGCGTCTGCGCAGGAGGCGGAGGAAGGGAGGAAGGATATGATTAGCATCCGGGGATGACAAGGTGAATATAAAGGAAGAGACAAGGACGCACTGAGTGATATCGTACACCAACACCGCGGCTGCAGCTCCCCGATAGTAGCTCCTCGTGACGGATTTGAACCTCTCTTGTCCTGCGCTATCCCATATCTATTGTCAAACGAGGCCAGAAATCAGCACATAATAATTCTTGACGAGCTGCTGCATGGCTCAAAAGGTTGAAAACGTTGATGCACTGCATGTCGGATGAACGTGCCGCTGCTGTCGCTCCGGAAATAACATCTAGGAGACAAACGACGCACCTGTAGCTTGACAGACTTGTCACCGATCCTAACGACCTTTGAATTAAATTCGACTCCAATCGTATGTAGCGAGTTCTCCTTGACTATCCTCACACGGCGCGCGCGCACTCACAAAATCATCAGGCTTCCTCCCTTTCTTGCCAATCTGCAGCGGCAAAGCACGAACACTCACAAGTATCATGTATAAAATGATGCAACAAACAACTCTTTCCTGTGCCTGATTCACCAACGACGATGACCTTGAACAGATAATCTATCAAACACAGGCAACAACTCTTGATCAGTGCTCGGTGGGCGTTCTTGTCCCCTTTTCTGCGTCTAACACGACAGACGGACCTACCGTACGCCTCTACAAGTTCTGTTCCTTGATATGTGTTCATGTTGCTGTCTCTGTTGATGTATGGTGACCTTTGACTGGAATGGTATAGTATAATGGTGAACTTGAAGGGAAATAGGCTGACGATGCAAGGAATAGGATTACGTAAGGTTGTTCACACAAAGTCAACAACGTCCATCAAGATCTGTTTGTATGGAAAATAAGAAACAAACCAGCATTCACACACCGCACAGAACCATGCCAAAAAGATCCAACCTTTGCCAACCATCATAATATTAATATGATATGCCCAGTATCCTATGCTATGCTATGCTGTAGTAGTAACCACACCCCTCCTAAATCCTTGACTTGCCCTACAAATACATACTCCGTCCAGTAACCGCCATCGCCTCCCTCCATGGTGCAATCCCATACCGATATCCACCCTCCTCATCCAACACCTTCCAACAAGCTCCCATTATCTCTCGAGTTGTATCTACATATCCAGGCCCAAAAGACCATGTTTCCGTCGTTTGCAGGACCGAGGTGATTCGTGTCCTCTGTTCTGGGGCGCGGGTGTAGATGGCGGCGACCTGCGGGGAAAGGGATTCTCCTCAGTCTCGTTCACAAGCTGTTCCTGCTTCACCTGCATCCCGGCCCGCCGCCCAGGTCATGAACTTACCGTCAAAGCCCAACTGAACCCCGCCGTCTCGCTCGTCTCACTATCGGCCACCATCTCCAGCGCCCGCTCCTGAACCCGTATCAATCGCACGTCCTCCAAATCCACATGAAGCAGTTCGCACAGGACAATGATCAAAAGAGCAAGTGCCGTCACCTGTGAACCCATCAAACAGATCAGTTACCCGAAACTACCATGCTCCGCGGGAATGCACTCACACTTGTGCCCCGACGTACCCTACTAGATCGTCCCGGCGCCATCTCGACAACTTCGAAAGCACTCCCACTGTGCCTCGCCTGACCAGCCTCTTCCCGTCCGTACGCCACGCCTCCACCAGCACCACCAAGTTGCACCACCATCCTCTCCGCAGCCCGCCTCAACGTCCATCCAGCTTCACCATCTTCCGTTCCGTTTCGGAGCAACTCTGCTCGACTCGCAACCATGGCGTTCACCTGGCCGACGCGGACGATCATTTCCCTTGTAAGACCGAAGAATGATTCGACCCAGTCTTGTTCGATACCGCTGGATGATGATGCACTTTGAGCCATCCCTGGTGCCGAGGTGACCATCGCCGACGAGAAAATCGGCGTAGGTTTCAGTATTGGAGCAGGTGCAGTTGCAGTTGCAGTTGCAGGTGCAGGTGCAGAAGCAGGCCTTCCAAAGCTCGCTTCGATTCCTCCCACCGTTGATTCCCGCGACCGACGGCCGGGACCGATAACATCCATGACATCTGCTCTTCCCTCCATCAAAGTGGAAATTGCAAGAACGCCACTGTGCTCCTGGACCGGCACTAATGGATCGTGCGGCGTAAACGCAGTCAAAAGCGTCTACCCCGAGTATCAGCCAAACAACAAACATTGCTTTTAGTCCATTGGAAGAGAACTCACATGATACACCGCTACCATGTCTCTCAAGATCGTCTCGAATCCCGAGCATACACGCCGTGCGTCTGAAACCATCAACGCCAAGTCCACCTGGAATGTCCGCGAGTCGAGCATCTGCCGTCGGTGGACGAGGTTCAAGGTGCGGGTTAAGAAATACCTACGCCCTTCACCCTGCAGTGAAACTCACATCGGCCATGTATCCTATAAAAGTGCCCATTCTATCATGCAGATCATCATTAGCTCTCGCGTCATTCAATCGCCCATCGAGAAACGGAAAGACGTACAGATACTCCTCGGTCTTCCACGCGCTTTCCGGAAAATGCACCCTCGCCATCAACCCGGCCTTCAATGCCATCTTCTCATGCGCCTTGACTTCTCGCCGCAACGCTTCGATCCGGGAGGGCTCGCTCTCCATGTTGGCGCGATGGACACAGCTCAGGCGGATGAGGGAGTGGTGTACGTATTCCTTGACAAGCCGTCGTGCTCCCGCGTGAGCGATCTGCACGCCTGTCCCTGATCCTGTCCCACGCCTCGATAAAGGGCCCACTACCTCGCCGCCGCCGCCCCCGGTCAACAGCTCATACACCCTGGGAAACACCTGCGCATAGATCCAATTACTCTTTATTTCCCCGGCCGCAACAATCTCCACGCACCCTCTCGTCTCAAAATACGCCATCGCCATCCGTTCAAGCGGCGAAGACAACATTGACGCAAGTGTAAACGTCCGTAGGGGTCGAACAGGCATATTGACGCTCGCGAGATACCGATGCAAGTTGTCCGCAATCACGAGTGGCGATGCTGCTGCTGCGTAAGTCTCCAACAGCGCATTCAACGAGGCTTGGCTGCGACCTCCGGTGGACCTCGTATGGTCCACATGCATAGGCTTGCGCTTGACCCATGGCATCCTTGTCATCTGGAGTCGAAACTCACCACCTGCTGCGTTGATGGCTTGCTGGGGTTGAGGGTGGATCGCTTGGCGCTGATACGATGCTTGTCGCGCGTTTGTTGCAGGCAAAGTCGAAGGTAGAGTCATGTGATGCCGTTGCGATGAGGTACTTGGACCGCCGGGTGTAGGCACAGAGGGAACACCATGTGTCTGCTGTGCGAACGCAAAGGAGGGGTTACTCAGTGCCGGATGCCTCGCCACCTCGGTTCCACCGTGCCACTGGGCTTGTGTAGCCTCCTGGTACGTTCCAGGGCCCTTGGGTATTCTCGGCAGGGTGATCGCCCGTTCCCAGTGTGGCGGTTGTATTGGTGGGTGCTGAAGGAACGGAGGCGCTCGCGATAACATGATAGCCGCCGTCTGGTTCGATTGCCTCATCGAAGACTCGGCAAACATAGCAGGACCCTGATGGGATGGCCCTGCTATCGGTGCTTCTGAGATATCAAAGTATGGGAGCCGCAATTGCGTTGGCAAGTATTGTAACGGCGACGGCGGTCTTTCCTGCTTGATCTCGTGATACAAGGGCGTCGGAATTTGCGACTGTTGTTGTGAACGACGATCCTGATAAGCTGGATCAAAACCAGCCGCCGGGTCGGATACTACCTGCGCAACCTCTGCCATTGCATGCGAAACCGACATGGGCCCTCCACCAGTCGCTATGACCCTGCCCTCCTTGTCAACCACCGCAGCACGTACCCACCGTGTTGTCGTTCGACCTAAATCGTCGGGCGCAGGATACCAACACTCGGTTCCCGTTTCATCGCACTTTTCACATGGCAACTTGGCGCCCTCTGCCACAAAAATCCCCTCCGGACACTTGATACGACGCATTCGACAGTCGCGGCATCCAGTCTTGACACGAATATGTCGGATTTTGCGTTTCTTTCCTGTCCCGACGTCATCACCGTCGAGCACGGGAAGCTGCGGCGTCGAGGTTCTGTGTTCGCCATGCATCCGACTGGACTCCGCCTGGCCCATCGGATCCATGGCTGTTTGCACAGGTTTCGAATACCTGGAACTCCTGTTAGTCGTCAGTAAGGTGTTTTATATATTACTTGACGGACCTCACCCTTGCACTTCTATAGCCCTTCACAAGCGAGACGATTCACTGACAGGCAAAAGCACAGATGCAGTCAGTCGCTGGGAGCGAACAGTAAAGACATGGCTTGTCCAAACGCACAAGAAAGCCCGTCACTTTATCCAGGTTGTTATCGCGACCGGATATGTCAACGACGTGGAAAGATTGATTTGGAACGGTCGAGAGCTCTGTCGAGAGCTTGGCCGAGTACGTGATTGCTTGCAGCCGTCGGTACTCGCGTACATAATTGTCCGGAAGGGAGAGACTAGGCACGGCGGCTGGCGAATCAAGCCTACATGTTGGATACAGCGCCTGAATGACTGAAGCACCTCCTGCATCCCAGTCAGAACTACGGAGTACATCGCTGTCACCTCGCTTCTCCAAAGGCTAGTAACTTCACGAAGATCAATAAACACACAGGAGGATAAGTCTGCGAATTATGTTCGCGTGTCATGAGGATTATGCTCTACCCGCTCTGCACCTCTTCACAAATTCCCCGGTCCAATCTTCGGCCTCTCGGCTACTTGTCCCAATTGTAGTTCTGCCAACCAGGGCAAATAGCTAGGCAAATCGGTCAGACATCTAGGTCCGGCGCAGATATTGGTCACTTTCGTTCACTTAGCAGCTTACTTAGCGTTAACGAAATAATAACTGAACACGCGAGCACGTTACGACCCTGAAGACAGCTCTTACGACCGGAGAGAAACCCGTAGCTCCCGTAGCCACCCGTCAGCAATGGCATCAGATCAGGAACTGTGTCCGCGAGGGGACCGAAGAACAACGTCTCAAAACATTCGGAGTTAGAGCTGCATGGGGTTTCAAAATCGAAGAATCGAATACAGGTTTGTTAGATCGTGTTGCAAGCGCTGTTGCAAAGAGCTCGTTTCATGTTTCAGCCGTGGAGCGAAATGCGGACTACTGCATCATTGCATGTTGCTACATACCCGCTGGGGCTGTGGTGGCTGCTAGAATAAGCCTATATTGGGTTGCGCACTCAGTTTATGAGGCGTAACCAACCGCGTAACCCTCTGTAACTCGGCGAGCCGGGGCGCTCGGCCGGAGAGATGAATAACTTAATAAATTAACAGCTAATTGCGGCCAAGTCTCGCGGCGGCAGGGGCTAGCGCCGCAACGCCGCCAGTCTCTAGCTGATTCTCTTACTGTAAATCAGTTAGTTGCTTCTCTGTATAGCCAGTGTGACATGCAGGTGATCCAGCCAGCTATTCAGCTCAGCAGCCTCAGCTAGGTCTACGTTGTACAGGAACTGAGTTGCGGTGGTGGCTATGCTATGGCTTGGTCATCTCGGCTAGATGACTACAACAACGACAGGGTGGCGACCCCTCTCTCAAGCTCAGAGAAGCTCCAAGAATGCGAACTATCTCGCGGACTGCTAAGGCTGATCTCCGCCTCCTCTCCGGCTGCCGCTCCACTCCTGAACAACGTGCAGAAAATGCCGGTTCCATCGCCGGACAGATTGAAGGATGGTACCCATAAACGAGGTCTTGGCAGCTGCCGAGAAAGTCTTTCGAAGACCCGTGCAACTACCCAGGGAATAAGGTAGAGCTCCGGAACTTGAAAGAGATACCTGAGAGGTCTATCTTTTGGCAAAAATGGGCGATTTTCCGAAATGCCGTAGCGAAAAGGAGTGAATTGCCGGTATTTAGAAGCAGCCCTCTCTGATCCCGAATAAGGTGAAGCTGCACGGGTCCTGTCTGTCTCGATTCCCGATGATTCTAGCCATTCTGGGTCAGAACCGGACCCTAGCTCGGACCCTGGCAGTCGCAAACATTGCCGTAGCAGGACCAGCGAGCTGACCACTTGCGCGACAGGAGCTGCGACACTGCGCCCGAGCCTTGAAGGTAAGATTCCTTCTCATGTAGGCGAGAGAACTGAATAGGCAGATACATAGATATCCCCACCTAAAATAGCTCCTCTTTCGCGACAGCTGAAGCCGCTGCGCAGTCTACCGTACCGACGGTGAGAAAAACATGTCAATCGTCTTGAGGGACAGACATCAAGACGAAGCCTGCCGGCGTTGCAGCAAAGGATAATTGACGAGTCAAGAAGTGACCCGGCGACAACTCCGATGTACGGTACTGGTAGGAGGATCGACAGTGAAGCAAGAGGAAACATAGGAATGTAGTGGTCAGCTTATCGTTCGAACATCATACACCCGTGATTGTGACAATCAAGACGAGGTGCCCGATAGTTGTCTGCGCGGGAACAGCTCATCTTCACTCCAGGCCTGTCTTGTCGGGCGAATCGTCGTTGTCGTCGGTTGAGTACGTGGGTAATCTTGCCGCCATTACGTGTTCCACGTCACAACATCTGAGGAACGTCAAGCGACCCAAGCGCTCACCACTTTTAATCGTGCGAACGCCTCGAGCTCCGGGGGTGAGTGCATATCACGGATGAATGAGCCCGAGTCGAGTCAAGCGTACGCAACTAGCCAGGCAACTGCAATAATGCAGCGCGAATGCAAGCGCTGCACAGCTCAAGTCCCCAAATTCTCTGTTTGAGAACGGAGGTGATCACCGACTAAAGCACAACGCACCTCCGTGCGTCAAAAGATAAAAGCAAGTGAAACCTTGTGCAGCGCCGAGCATTGTTGGCCGCGCAATCTGCCCCTGTACACGGAACCAATTGTGACGAGGTGACGGCCAGAGTAATTGTCAAAAGGCGGAACTCACAACTTGCTTGCCGACACAGAAGGCGACGAAGAAGCACGAAGACCTGCTCCGCCCCTTCCGCCTAGTCTAGGTGTGTGATAGCGCCCGCTGCGCCGGGTACATAATATCCGAACGCTCAAGCACGTTGTAGGAGGACAGTTGTAGTCGACAGATCGTCATTGTGCCAGGACTCTCAGGCGGGACATATCGCAAATACTGCCTTGCCAGCATCGCGCACTCGACTTGGCCTTGCCCATCGTGCTGTCGGCGGCGCCCTCGCCTTTTGGGTAAAAGGTATCGTCCTAACGCCATACATTTCGCCTGGTGTCGCTTCGCATTTCAGAATTTCAACTAGGACCTCAGGGGATCGACGAATTTCCGATGTTTTGGGAGGATTGGTGTAATCGACGGTTCCAACTTGCAGAGGGCAGGGTGCTTGACGATGGCGAACATCTCCGCAAATACTTGCCTACGGCTCGCATAGTAAACCTGTCTCGACTTCAACGGTCAATGAATGAGGTGCACTTGAAGACTAGGACGCGCCGGTGAATCGCAAGCGAGTGTCGTCTGCAAAGCCTTCTATGTTGGAGGCGGTGTGCATCGGTATGAGTGCACACGAAAAGACCTCGACCGCATCGCTTCAACTCCAGGAAACGGTCCTCTGTCAAACGCCAATAGTCCGCCGAAGGTACTCACCGCCACCCCGGTCCGTGTCTCTCGTTGGTCCTTCTGGAGTTCTCCCTCGGCAATATTAACCCACCAACCCTCGGAGAATGCCCGACTTGAACTTTATAATGGACGGTGTCAATCCCAATCAGACGGTCACGGATGACAGGTCGACTCGGTCGATGGGGTCTTGGGACGACACTCTGACTGTTGCACCTTGGGCCGCTGAACCGCGAGGAGGAATGGGAATTTGACCTTTAATAGCCGCAGTACGTTGCTGAAATGCGAAATCTTGTACGTGACCGCGCCTTTACAAATGGTAGTGAGAAGCAATGCTCACCGTTCTGGCGTGATCTGGGTCTGCCTAGATGGTTCCAAACGATGAACTTGCGAGCACGCAACGCGAGGTCCGTTCGATGCGCGATTGATGGCGAGTTTGCAAAGAGCTCTTTAATAAAGATGACAGCAGCGGACGGAGCAGCCTACAGGACGGTTGGAGACGTAGCTGCAACGAACTGGACTTTGTCGTCGTCGTAAGAGTCTACCTTTTGGCGTGAAGGGCACAAGGGAGCTTCAGCAAATGATACTGTCCCATCAACAGTCAGGAAATCCCCGCCTGAGTCAAGAGTTGTTACCTGCAGTCTCTTTTTTCCTTGACGAGTTCCAGGATGTGGCGCGTCACCTACCCACCTCCTCGTCGTATTCTACAGTTCTCTCCGCCTTCACTTCGCGCCAAATCTATGTCGTCCCGGTGTTGTATGCAGGTCAATGCTTCTGTGGGACTACCAAGTATACGTATGGTTTCTGTATTGCCCTGGCTAGCGCTGCTCGGACTTACTGATAGGTTTGTCTTCTTTCACTGGACAGGATGACCACAGGCCCCCAAATCTGAAAGCTTCGCAAGTAGCGCTGCCAGGTTCCCCGCTACTACTATATCCTCCTACCGCTACGTCGTAGGATGTGTCGGGCTCAACTTTGCGATCCGAAAGGTTAGCGCCGTCCTTTGTTATTACAATGCAGGGTCCCCGAGGTCACCATCAGGCACCCGACTTCGAGGTGACATCAAAGATCGTCGACCTCGCTACGTAAAAACACGTCAAGCGCCGGATCTACCGAGCTCCCCCCATTGCCGAGTTGGTCCGAAACGCGCTCGGATGCAAGGGATATCATAAAGTGATATCGAGGTGCGACTGTAACAACACGTGTAATTGTTCACCTGTGGTATGACATGTCATTCCTACCACCGGCCTCAATTGAGTCAGCATTGTCATCGACGTCATGAAAGAGTCCGCCATGGTGGTTGGATGCTCAACAGTGTGAACAGATGGTCATGTGCACCGGCCATCCCACATGTAACATCATACACGTAGATACGGGCATGGAGCATCACGTATCGCCAGACTAATAACATCGCTTGAAGCTCCCTACGCTCTGCGAGGAGCGCGTCTGCGCAGTGCAAATGCATCCAGTAGAAACTGCGCACTCCTGCGACCATTGCCTCGAGTCCGCTCAAGCCTGCCTTCCGCCCTAGCGAGCCTTGTTTCGATAATATCTCAACAAACGCTGTTGCCTACTCATGCGCCTCACTCGAATCCTATGCGGCACAACCAGCAGTCTCCAAAACAAGGACATCAGGCTTGCATTGGTTCACCCTATCACTACCCCGCCTCTCCCCACGCAAGTGGCACCGGCAAACTCAGTTGAACAGATGGTTTACATCCTTTGGTGTGGGTTGATATCAATACCGAGTCGGACAGCCGGTCCAACCCACCGTAGACGTCTCAGCGCGTTTTAACATCTCTTTACGTACGTGCGTTAGATTCTGGCCGACTGACTGATCAAGGCAGCATAGTAGACGCACGTCGGTGGGTTTCCCCATCGTTCGTATTCCGCCCGTGCTCAGCCTGAAACGTGTCTCGACGGCGCCACCCGTCACATGCGAAACCACCGGAACGGTCTCTTTCTGTATTCGAGGATAAATGTCCCCCAGGATATTCTTCCAGGGATGCCGCGTCGACGAACGGCGCGTACGAAGCAATGTCCCCGTCTCCCTCTCGTCCTCAAGCTTGATCCACCCGTGCTTTGAACAGTACCTTCCCTCCTGTTGTCGACCAACGATTCATGAACTGGCAACTTCCCGTACCGCATGCTCGGAAAACACATGCGCAAGACCCGAGGGAGAACTTTTCGACCTTTTCCCTGCGGCGCCTGGGTTCACGGCGCAACAAGTCAACTCCCGAGTTCTTGGTATTCATCCCGAGTCTCGGTGCCAGTATTCCACAACCCCCTGGCGTGTGTCCTGTCGTAGGCAAATGGAGACATTCAGACCCAGACACCGCTCGTGAGTTCCTACATGAACTCACTGAATCTGCCGCTAAACCGATTTCAACCCGCAGTTCACGCAAGGGTGCTTGTGTACGACCAAGGTACATCTTTGCAGAACCTTCCCATCGCAGGTCGAGACGTTTTGCGTATCTGGATGACGAGAGTCAGGTGCTGTGACATTGGTACTGTTGTCAGGCAAGAGAATGCTCGGTGAGTCCACGTCGCTTGGCCCTCGTGGGTGAGTATGTCGAATCATGAAGCAGTTAGGAATGGAAGATGCAGCAGCTTTTTATACGGCAAACGCTCTCCATCCGTGTCAAGTTGTGCAGGCGCGAGCGTGGTTTGAACGTCCAACACAGAACCCACAAACAGAGGAGACACGTATCGTTTCTGACCCTCACTTCTCTTGATGCTCTCCACAGCTGGATTGTTCGACACAGCGACTTGCGGGAGGTATGGATGTCATCCAACCATAAAAACTGGAGGACCTAGGAGACGGCGTGGATGGCGGACTCTCGGTGACGGGGATTTTCTATAAACGACGAAGACGCACGGGATCTCTGTCGGTTACGATCAGTCCTACTCTACGCCGATACTTCGAAAGGATGACCAGCCGGTACCTATAGGGCGTTATCGACCGCTGTCTCTACTCACGAGGTGAGCCGTGTGTCCCCGTTTGCGACTTCAGATGTACGGTTGGCGTTCGTATACACGGGATAGGGAGGAAGGAAGGAAGGTCCCGCGCTCGTCGTGCGACTCAAAAGACGGACGACTGCGATACAGAGGCCGCGGCGCCGGCGAGTACACTGAACTTTATTTGGCAATTGACACTTGTCGCAGATTATGCAGTCTCTTCGTTTCGATCTGCGAATTAACCACTGCTTTCCCACCACCAGCTCACAAGGACAGCTCGGCGGCGACTACGATCCGTCGGTAAAGAATTCCAGTATTCCTGGACTAGGACCGACCAATGGAGCGCGCGATCTTTGTTCCCCTCGGAGGAAGAGATGAAAATACCATTAGGCGAACCATCGGTTACCCTGGTACCTCTGTTTCCCAACTTTACGCGCGCGACAACAGTCCATGCACGTAGCCAGATCGATCTCCCGTCGCTACTCGATAACTCGACCGCACCCACGGCGCAACTTGACGTCTTTCTTGCGTCTACCGATTGACTGTCCCAAGTGTTCGTCGCAACGCCTATATGTTCAAGGCAGGGTACATAGTCGACAAGTGAATTCACAGGTTGATAGTATTCCTGTTGTAAAGACTTTACGTGGACGCTCATATCGCATGCATTATTGACATCATCCTGCTTGTGTGCACTGCACTTGAGCAGACGGGTTCACTGTTCTTTCCTTCTCACCGCCAGTTTTCCAATCGCCTTCCCTTTTCAGCAGTGTGGCGCCATGTGTTTATACTCTGTCTGACTATCCAACGTAGTTTACAACGTCGGTCTATTATATAGTCGCGAGCGCGGATGCAAACTCTCCACCCCCTCAGCCAAGTCGACGACGTTGTTAGGCATTTGATTCACCTTTCTTGAGTCTTCTTTTCTTTCTCTCCATAAGCCAACCAACAAGCAACAACCATGCGCCTCACACTCCCGCCACTCGCAACACTCTCAGCCCTCGCCACCATCTCACTTGCAGCAGCACGAGGAACGACATACACCATCTACTCGCGTCTCCTCGCTCCCGCTTCTTCCACCACCCACCAACAACAACCATTCCGGCAAACGGGAACCGTACAAGTCGACGTTGATGTATCCAGCTTTGCAATAGCGTTAGATGGGAACGGGGAAGTCGTTCTACCGCAGGCAAGGTGGATACCTCTACAACACACGGGAAACACAGCGGAAGTGGAACGCAACGCAGAGGTGATGATGGATGATGCGTGGTTGCAAGTCGCTGTGCAAGTGGAAGGGATGGAGGAGGATTTGTGGCCGAGGAGTGTCGTGAGAGCAGTGAGTAGTTGGTTTTCGTGCGGTCGGGATCCAGGTGTGGCTGTGATGCGGGTGGTTGGAGGAACGGGACTTGTACGAGTAGCGGTAGTAATGTCATGCAGCTGGAAGAGCAGCGAGCGTTAGTGTCGCCGCAAGGTGGCTAGACGTAGTTCTTTCCACAATGCTGCGGAAGTAGTTTCAGCTGTCGCGGCTGCACAGGGAAGACGGCGTAGTCGCCACAAGTCCAAAGCGTGCTCGTCATACGGCAGTACATAGCCGGAACGCGGATACTGCCGCCGTTCCGTCAATTCGGAAAAGAGTATCATGTCGTTGTAGCTCTGTCTGGACGAACGGACGGCAGGGGTGTTCGGGGCAAGGTAGCGAAATCACCGCGCGAGGGGCTACGAACGACGGACGGGCAGGCGAGGCGGTGTTGCGCGACGGACCGAGGTACAAGCTGTCTGGCGTTTGCTTAAATGGAGTGTTGAGATGTCCAGTGGATAATTCGGATGAATGTAGAGTAATGGTGGAGAGGAAAGACACGTGGATACTGTTACGGTTTCAGTTTGAATCAGTTTGGCGGAGGGAAGAGGGAGCGCGCAACGGAAGTGATCGCCGTCGAGGTCGTTTGGCTCTGGTGGGTCGAAATGATCACCTCGAACCCGGGCTTGTACGGCAATATGGGAAGAGGCAGAGAACTATGATGGCACAGAGGAGGAGACATTGCGGCGTTCGTTTCGTATTTTACAGGATGACCTCGTTCTAGGTGGGAATCTCGAGTGACCGACGTAGATCCGATATGGTCTGACCAAGGCGAGCGGGTTTGTAAGCTACAGCAACGTTTGTTGGGCGACTATGACCTCAGTTGCAGAGCATGCATCTGGGAACGAACGGAGTGATGGGATTCAGTTCGGCAGAGAGGGGTGTACAATCAGGTAGCAACGGAAGATGATGACGGCACACAACGGCTCGTGATCGCGCATTTCGCCGTTTCCCATGAGAGAGAGAGGTCCGCGATGGTTCAATAAACCGCAGTGTGCACTCGACGGTCGTCGGATCGCACTTCTCTTCCGTCAGGCAAACATGCCATGCGCAGCACAGTCCTCTTCCCTTTTGTATACAACGTCGACGGCTATCTCTCTTGTACTGACAAATCCATCCTCCATCCTCCGCGCAGTGCCATCTCCCCTATGCAAACCACTCCACAATAACTCTCCACGTAAACACCCACCCACCGCACCCTGCCAATACCGGCACCGGCTCGCAAGTGCGCATCGACTCCAACTCATCCGATTTGGATCTGGAATCGCCGCACCCTTCCTTCCAGCCATATGCGATCACCTATCGAGTTAGTGATATCCCAGCGGATAACGCGTGCCGTGCGGAGTCGCAGGGAAAAGCAGTGCCGGTGGATTGGATACCGGAAGTTCTGACTGGACGGGATTCGGTCGAGGTGGTCCTCAAGACGAGGAAGGTGGTGCATAGGTGCGGTTCCCCATCCCATTTTACGGCGCGCGTCGGCACTAATTACTTCCTGTTCATGTTTGCGCGCAGTCCGTACATACCAACAGCAGCACCGATCACAGCCACCACAGGCGCCGGCGGCGCATCAACTGGACCAGTAGTGGAGAAATCGTTCCTCCAAAAGTACTGGCTGTATATTGCTGGTGCGGGGATGGCGGTGTTGCTTGTCGGGACGCAGGAGGCGCCTGCGCAGGGTTAGAAACCAGGAGAGGTCCAAGACCTATAGGAAACTTAGTTGTGGCCGGGTGATCGATAGACATAAATCTATTGCTTCCATAGGTGATATCATATTCAAGGAAGCACCTGCCTGCCTGCATGTAATGTGCGTGAAGCGTACAATGCCTTGCTCTATACACGTCATTTGTCCATTGCACTGAAATAGGTGCGCCCGGATCGCGCCCTGTCATCGCTCCCCAGCCATTATGAGTAATCAAAGGGTCATCCAACATCCATCCATCTTGAACGGTGGCGACAGTGAATCCGTCAAAGTACAAACGCAACATGTCTACACCAATGCAGGTCGACACTAAAGAGATCGACGAAGGTCTCTATTCGCGTCAACTCTATGTCCTCGGACACGAAGCAATGCGCCGAATGGCGGACAGTAGGGTTTTGGTCGTTGGTATGAAAGGTCTAGGAGTGGAGATTGCAAAGAATGTCGTGTTGGCTGGTGTTAAAGAGGTTGGCATTTGGGATGAAGGTGTAGTCCAGATTGAGGATTTGGGAACGCAGGTGAGTTGGAGGTGTCGGTTTTGGTGTGGTTTTGCGTGCGAGAGAGAGGCAGATGAGAGAACTGTGTGGTGGATTGGAGCAGATCGCTATTATCTGTTGTTCCAGATCGCCGTAAGGCGATCCTCATTCGTCTGTCAAGTTGGAAGCTCGATCATCGACTTGAACAGAGGCGAAGAACAGCTCCGTCTGAAGCCAAAGGACATTCAAAGCCACCGGTATGGTAGCTACGTATGAATTCCTTTCATCGCCGATGAGCGAGAGGTCCAGTCGTTCGATAATCGCTGTTCTGCGATGCGCGATTTGGGCAAGTTTCGGACTTTGCGTGGATCCGATGGTGTCTCTGGTTGTCGTTCTTCACCTGGCGCCATGACACGAGCATCCAGTGCCGGTGTGTACGTATGCGCGCGCGCAGCGGAGATGTCGACTTCTGAGAACAGCAGCAAAGTGCGCATTCCGGCTTGGTGATCTTGTGCCATGCTCCATGGGTGTGTTCGACCTCGTACGATACATGTCGCCTGCTCGGAAGGCCGCACGATCTAGGATAATCATCGCATACTCCACCTTTCTACCCACACGAGCCTTTCTCTCTCACACCATCCTCCCAGCAACGCTCACACTAACTTTTCTTTCCTTACCGCAGTTCTTCCTCCGGCAAGAGGATATCGGAAAACCACGCGCATCCGTCACAGCTCCCCGGTTGGCAGAGTTGAATTCATATGTGCCTGTACATGAGGTGAAAGGGCATGATGAGTTGAGTGTGGAGATGGTCAAGGATTATCAGGTGAGTCTTTCCGAAGATCCCAGTCTTGCAAGCGGTGATAGGAGTCGAGTTGGGTTGGATGTTCTGGATGTAGAGCATTCGAGGTGGTGCGGGAACGATATTCGAGGTAAAGGTGACCTATGCATAATTGGGAAGCCTCAGTAACGATCACTTGGAGAGTGTTCTGCGAGGTCGCTGCAAGTCAGCTTGTCACCATACGCCAAACAGCAAACATATAGCACGGCGGAGACGAGCTTATGCTCAACTGCTGAAGAGGCATGCTAATAATCCCGATTTACCAGGTCGTCGTCCTCACCGACACACCGCTCGCGAAACAACTCGAAATCAACGACTATTGTCATGCCAACGGTATTCGATTTCTAAGCGCAGACGTTCGAGGCCTGTTCGGGTGAGCTTCTCTTCCCCTACTCCTCTGCTCATCCACCGCTGACCTGCTCTCCTCTCCCGCAGAACCGCATTCAATGATTTCGGCCCCGAGTTCACCTGTGTCGATCCGACAGGCGAACAACCCCTTTCCGGGATGATCGCTTCCATTGACCGTGATGCGGATGGAATCGTTACCGGGCTTGAGGAGACTAGACATGGATTGGAGGATGGGGATTATGTGACGTTCAGTGAGGTCAAGGGGATGACCGAATTGAATGGATGTGCGCCGAGGAAGGTTACTGTCAAGGGTGAGTTTCACGTGGTACGTGATTGGTTCAAGAGTGTGGTGCTTATGCTGGCAGCGCAGGTCCGTATACGTTCTCGATCGGCGACACATCCGGCCTCAGCGATTACGTGTCTGGTGGTATTTTTACCCAGGTCAAGATGCCCAAAGTCATCAAATTCGTAAGTAGTGTCCCGGGCCCTTGCAAGCATTGTCCAACGACCCTCCTTTTAGAAATCCCTCCGAGAGAGCCTGAAAGAGCCAGAACTATTCATCACCGACTTTGCCAAGTTTGACCGTCCTGCCAATCTGCACGTCGGATTCCAAGCGCTCGCCGCATTCGTCGACAGGCATGGACGACTACCACGACCTCGCCACCCGCACGATGCAAAGGGCGTTATCGAGTTTGCGAAACAAATCGCAAAGGATGCTGGCAACGAGGAACCGCTGGACGAGAAGGTCTTGACGGAACTCGCGTACCAGGCGAGTGGAGAAGTTTCGCCCATGGTTGCCGTGATTGGTGGATTTGTCGCACAAGAAGTCCTCAAGGCATGCAGCGCAAAGTTCCACCCAATGTTGCAAAACATGTACTTTGACTCGCTCGAGTCGTTGCCCACCGAGTTGCCGACAGAGGACGACTGCCAGCCGATCAACTCACGGTACGATTCCCAGATTGCCGTTTTCGGAGGGAAATTCCAGCAAAAGATCAACACGATGCGGCAGTTCCTTGTTGGTTCCGGCGCTATTGGTTGTGAAATGCTCAAGAACTGGAGTATGATGGGTTTGGGCAGCCAGGGCCAAGGAATCATCCATGTGACGGATCTCGATACGATCGAGAAGAGTAACCTCAACAGGCAGTTCTTGTTCCGTCCCAAGGATGTCGGCAAGTTCAAGGCCGAGAGTGCGGCAGCGGCGGTTATCGAGATGAACCCCGAGTTGAAGGGCAGGATCATTGCTCACCAGGACCGAGTGGGCGTGGAGACCGAGAGTGAGTAGTACGTTGTCCGGCATTTGCATTCGCGTACTGACTATCTCTGCAGACGTGTACGGTGACGACTTTTTCGCCCAGATCGATGGTGTTACCAACGCTCTCGACAACGTTGCTGCTCGTAAGTTCACCTTTTGCGTCTTGTCGCACCCGCGCCGACCCACCCTTTCCGCTAGGTCAATACATGGACCGCCGTTGCGTCTTCTACCAAAAGCCACTTTTGGAGTCCGGCACACTTGGTACCAAGGCCAACACCCAGGTCGTAATACCGTTCCTTACCGAGTCCTACTCATCGTCGCAGGACCCTCCCGAGAAGTCGATTCCGTCGTGCACAGTGAAAAACTTCCCCAACGCCATCGAACACACCATCCAGTGGGCTCGTGAAAAGTTTGACGAGTTTTTCGTCAATCCGCCGACCAACGTCAACCTGTACCTTTCGGCGCCCAACTTTGTGCAGCAACTCAAGGCATCCGGACAGCCGCTTGAACAGCTCAAAACCATCCGCAAGTACCTCGTTGCCGATCGTCCTAGGAGCTTTGAAGAATGCATTGAATGGGCGCGACTGAAGTTTGAGGATGATTATGTCAACGAGATCAAGCAGTTGCTGTATAACTTGCCGAAAGATCAGGTGAGTGCCGTTGGAGGCCGCCCGTGTGAATTGTGCTGACTGGGAGCCGTAGATCACCTCGACCGGGCAACCGTTCTGGTCTGGACCTAAACGTGCACCTGATCCTTTGGAGTTTGACATCAACGATGTGAGTCCGCTTTGATCTTGGTGAGGACTGTGCGCTGACTCCTTTCGCAGCCTACACACTTTGAATACCTTATGGCTGCAGCCAACTTGCACGCGTTCAACTACGGCCTCAAGGGCGATCGCGACCCAGCCGTCTTCAAGCGCGTGCTCGACAGCATGAAGATTCCCGAATTCCAGCCGCGTGTAGCCAAGATTCAGGTCCGTGATGATGAACCCGTCAACAACGAGCCAGCCGAGGGAGAAGCCGAAGAGGACGTCAACGGCATCCTGAGCAGCTTGCCTCAACCTTCTGACCTCGCTGGTTTCCGGTTGAACCCTGTTGAATTCGAAAAGGACGACGACTCGAATCACCACATTGAATTCATCACCGCTGCGTCCAACTTGCGTGCTCTGAACTATTCCATCACGATTGCCGACAAGCACAAGACCAAGTTGATTGCGGGTAAGATTATCCCGGCGATCGCTACCACGACAGCGTTGGCTGTTGGTTTGGTTTGTCTCGAGCTGTACAAGGTGCGTCGTTGGACAGGCGGCCGGTTTATGCCAATGCTAATATCGCTTGCTTCTTGCAGATCATTGACGGCAAGAACAAGCTAGAGGACTACAAGAACGGCTTTGTCAACCTCGCTCTGCCGTTCTTCGCTTTCTCAGAACCTATCGCGGCTGCCAAGAACAAGGTGCGTCACGATCCTTGCCTAAACCTTTCGCTTTTGCTGATCAGGCGCGTTGTTGCCTACCTTTTTCGTAGTACGGCGACACTGAATGGACTATCTGGGACCGCTTTGATATTCCTGGCAACCCAACTCTACAGGGTATGATCGACTGGTTCAAGAATGAGCACAAGCTCGAAGTTTCCATGGTCTCAAGTGGAGTATCAATGTTGTGGTCGAGCTTTACGCCTGCTGCCAAGGTGTGTTGCTATTGTGTCTTGTCATGCTCACGGGTACATTCACTGACGCTACTATGGATGCGTGTGTGCAGAGCAAGGAACGACTGGCGATGCCCATGTCGACCTTGATCGAAACGGTCAGCAGGAAACCGATCGAGCCATGGGTGAAGAACGTGATTGTCGAGATCATGGCGGATGATGAGGAGGGCGAGGATGTGGAAGTTCCGTACGTTTTGGTGCATCTGAAGTAGAAAGCCGCGAGTTGGGTGAATAGAAGAAGGGCACGCCCGGGGATTCCGGTGGACAAGATAGATTTGAGTCGAGGATGAACAGAAGTAAAAGGAAAATGAATATTGTGAATGGCCATTTCTTTCTTTGCTCCCCCTATCATCCTCTCCTTAGATGCGTTCACATTGCTTGGCGAGTTCTCTCAGATGTCGCTCCAACATAGTCGCTCTGGTGGAGATGCTAGGAGATTAAAGCTTGCGTAGTCGCCTACTGGATATCGAAAAGAATAGGTACACAACGATCGCAGCAGCCTGCACGGAAGGTTGAGGATGGGCCGTTTCGAGATGAAGCTGATGGGTCAACAATATGGTTATGATGGACTCGGCGACTCCTGCTCGTCTCTCCCATGCTTGCGGCGAATCGAGCTACGTTGCAAATGCGAACTGGGTATATGGATGATAACAATATTGAACGAGATATGATCGATAACTATGCGATTCCTTCGACTACCACCGTTCGACGTGAACGTTATACAGTAGAACTCGCATTCTCAAGATGAGATTTTGTACGACAAGTTTTCAAGCATGCACGGCGGCCCACATGCATTCAGTGTGTGTCATTGCTCCTGGCCGACGTCGAAAGGCGTACTCCTTGAAACGATAATCCTGTTTTCTCGGACACCTAGTACGGGTCGGTCTGATATCCCCAATACTTTTGGAGAAACTCGATCCTGGCGGGCGAGGCGATGCGGACTGATTGGCAAACCTCATCAAGGTTGAACACGGTAGCGCTCTCTGGGGTTTCCTCTGCCGTCGGAGCCCAATAACTCAGATTGCCGCTAGTCGAGGTAGTGCCGTTGACACCGTTTGGATTACCATGCTTGATAAAGTTGGCCCAGTATGAGGACATTTGATCAGCGATAAGGGTATCGACCGACGTCCAGTTGTTCCTGCCCGTGTTAGCCTCGAGACTATTGAAGGCATAGTAGATCTCGGACTCGTGGTACGCTCCCTGAGACTGACCTGGTGGCGCATGCGTCCAAAAGTAGGTGTAGAACGGACTCTGCATGTTGGCCCGCCAGTATTTTGCGAATTCCCAATCGCCGACGACAGATGTGTCTGTCGCGTTTGCATTGTGTGCGGCCGCAGCTGTGGCCGAGTCATTGGCAGTATAGAGCGCGAAGAATTCGTCTGCCATTCCGTAGACACCGTAGGTGCCGTTGGCATCTTGCTGCCACGCTTCGAGGGTCGTCGATTCACCAGTGGACGCCCCAGACTCGTCGTGCGTGTTTCCTGTAATGATCGGGACATCATTGGGATAGCCGTCGACGAGCGATTGCCAGTATGTCTTCGTCATGACATAGCCGTCCAGCACATTAACAGCGGGAATGGCAACACTGCTATACGCCGTGAAGAGCTCGTCGAGGGTAGCGTTTCGCAGCTGCGCTAGCGAGGTGATGTTGTGCGAATCCGTGTAATTCTTGCCGTTAGTCTCTGCGACCTCAAGTTTTTGATAAACGGCAGCGACCTCAGCGAGGTATGTATCGTTGGGAAAACGAATACCCGACTCGATGATGGCGCCATGGAAAAGTCCCGTGGTGAGGTTTGACATTGACATGATGTTGGTGTGCGACGAGCCGGCTGATTGCCCTCCGATGGTGACTCGATGGGGATCGCCCCCGAACGCACGGATATTCTTTTGCACCCATTTGAGGACCTCGAGGTTGTCTAGCATGGCATAATTGCCGGAACCCTGCCCATCGGACTCCTCGGTAAGCCAAGGGTGGACCAAGAAGCCCATGACGGACTGGCGGTGATTGACGACAACTACCACTAGACCCTTGTCAGCAAGCGCCGAACCGTCGAACATCGCATCGTTGCCTGTGGCATAGGCGGCTATAGCATGATTGGCAAGGCTTAGTGCCTTTCTTACCTCCCAAAAAGTGAAAGACACTTACGATGATACCAGACGTAGACGGGCAGTGCATCGTGGGTCGTGTTCGCGCCAGACCAAATATTGACGTTCAGACAATCTTCAGAGACATCGTATTCAGAAGTTCCGGTTGACACTTGAGAGAACGAGCTGTCACTTCCAGGGCCTAAGGAGCTCAACGAAATGTCGGGACAAGCATCGCCGAAAGTATCAAAGTATCGCGTCTTGTTCCACGGCTCTACAGGCTGAGGAGGGCGCCATCGGTTTTTGCCTGCGGTACTGGCACCATAAGGTACTCCATACCAAGTGGCGACTTCAGAACGATAGGTGTTCTGAAAACCTCGGGCGGGTCCAGATTCGAGCTGAATGGTGGTGTTGGCAAGATTGGGTAGCGCTCCCGAGGGAGTCAACGAACTCGCAAGCAATATAAGCAGAGGGACCAACGAAATGGGTGTCATAGTGTGATCAATCGGTGAAGTGAACACAAGAGCAGATGGAGTGGATGGTCAGTCTGTCTAGGATTGTGCAATATATAGAGACTCACTCACTGCGTCTATGTCTGATGAAAAATGTTTGTCAGGGCTATACGTTTAGCAGCAACGACCGCCATGATACCTCTACGAGGCTGCGAGCGAAAGGAGCTGTCAAAGGCGATAAAGGCATTCCAAGTTATGCGGTGTCAACTGCGGTAATTGAAATTTCGATACGATCATGATCTGAACGCAGTACAATGGCGCAGCATGTTCGTCTCCTATCATGTCGCAAAATCCGCAGCCAAACGCAGCTCGCAGCTCGGTCGCATAGTCGCAGCGCGCCGCCGCAGTGCTAGAAACAGGTTGTGAAAGTGACGAGAACGACTTCACCCGCCATGCGGGGCCACCATCCTTCGTCAGCTTCTCAGTCTGTTGCAAAATGTGCGGCTTGGGCCAAAGTCCGCAGGAGAACCAGGAGCAATCAAAAGGCGGTCCGACAGCGTTCGAGACTGCTACGCTGCCGCGCCTCATGCATTGCCATCCTTTAACATGAAGGTTCTACCCACATCTAACAGACTGGAAGACGCTCTCGCAGTAGGACACATCACGACATTGCTTGTTGCCACGTTAGGTCCGTACGATGATGTTGTGCGATTCAAACCGATGTTGGCGCGCCCGACCATTTTACCTTCAGATTAATGTGCTTGCGCCAAGATGCGGAATAGTAGTAGTCTGCTCGAACTCTGTCTGTTACTATTCGTCAACGGGAACGAAGCGGAGTGTAAGAGCTGGATGAGAGCAGATGGACGCATACGCTTTAGTCGCATCTATGACAATGAAATCGACATTGATAGATACTGACATTTCACGCGGCCTCATCCGCTACAGCCCTTGCAAAACAACCAGCTGCCGCTCACAAAGACCAACAACTACCACCTGGCCACCTGAAACAACACGCGACACACCGAGTAGTACTCCGCCATCCGCCTCGCCAAACTTGACGACTGCCTGGCTCCCTTCCTCTGCCGCGTTCTTCCCGCTCTTGGTCTTACCCGTATCACTGATTGGCCAGTACACGTACGCATTACCGCCCATACCATTTACTTGTCGTGCCTCGAAGGCAATGACCGTTGCTCCCTGCGTCTCTCCCGTCGCGGTGGAGGACGGATACAGATGATGTACGTACTGCGTGTCACGTTTCGAGGCGAGTACGAACGATAGGGCAGGGTTTGTCGATTTATGCGTCCATGCAGACGAGTTGAAGCATCGAGGTGGAACAAATAGTTGTCCGTCCAGGTGTGATTTCAGAATCACACTCGGGTCGTCGTTGCCTAGTTCCGTTGAGAGCACCCAAACACCTTCTGTCTGAGCACTTGCGACGTCCCACCGCACGCTCTGCTTCCCAGAGCCAGCAGGGGAAACCTGCGTAAAAATCATCAAGGTCCCGACTTTGCCCTGTCCCTCGCTCCCGGAGGCACCACCAACAGTCGGTTCCCCGCCGACATGCCCGCTAAACGCCGGATCATCATCAAACTCTACGAGATCATCGTCCATTGGTTCTCCCATCATACTCGGCGGAATCGCGCCAAGCCCAGCGAAGCGATTTGCTGGTGGGACGCTGCCTTCCGGTCCCGCAACGTGATACTGCTCCAATCCGGCGCGGGAAGCGTCGATTTGTTCCTGCGTCAAGGTTTCAGGCACATCGATATCCATTTCCTGTACCGTCATCCCATCGTCATCGTCGTCCTCCTCTTCCTGCATCTCCTCGATATAGGCGTCCCTCCGCGTATCCTGCAACGGCGCAAACACTGCAGCCCATCTCACACCCTCATTCGCCTTTTGCAGCTCAAACACCAACCTTGCCTTCCTCTCCTCCCCTGCCTTGCTGCTCATCCACTCAAAAGTCCACGTACTCCCATCCTTGTCAATCGTATCCCACCAATCCCTCTTCCCAGCCTGCACATCCAAAACACTGAAAAACATCCGCTGCGCCGCTGTCCATCGGACCGATTCTTTCCCGGCTGGCCGGTCGGGAAAACGTAAGTCGAGGGAGGAAGGCGAGAAATGGACTAGTACGTCCCGGTGCGGGTTGAAACCTGCCTCTGCGTCCGCACTTGTTGTTGCTGTTGTCGTCGTTGTCGTCGTTGTCGTCGTCGTCGATGTTGTAGAATCGGCCGAATAGAACGCAAGCTCGAAAACCGCCGTCACTGATTCCCTCGTCTGTGTCCATGAATACGGATACTGCTCCGCACCTTCACGTCCAGAGCTCTGCTGCACCATCGGATCGTCGTCTCGCATCGCGACCATCCCTTGCCCGAGAACAGAACCCGATGCGATATTCTGGGTCAATGACGACTCGGGATCACGACCGCCCCCGCCGCCGCCGCCGGCAGATGGAGGAAAGACGGTAAATCGTTCGTTCCCTCCTATCAGCCATTTCCCTTGCGCGGCCGCAACCCCATCATCAGCACCGTTCCCTCCCTTTCCTGCTCTCTCCTCGTCGTTGCCGCCCGCGGCCGGAGCAAGCCAACGGACGTACGTGGCCGCTTCTCCCGCTTGTGCGCACCACTGGATATTTAGGTGTGGGTCGGTTTCGCCGCCGGTGGACGACGGACTGGAAGATGGTGGTGCTGATGCAGACGGGAAAGGCATAAACACCCCAGCGAGCTGGAATTGAATGTCGTGCTTCTTGCCTGCTGCTGCTGCTGGTGTTTGCGGTGTTGTCGTCGATGTGGAAGCCACGCCGGAAGGAGCGGCGGATGATGTTGGGTCGTTCTCGATCCGTATGGTTCTTGAGATGACGAGGTTGCAGCCTACGACGATCTTACCATCTCCTTCTCTCGCACATGTCATTGTCACGCCTGATCCAGAGGTGGGGGAGGTAGCGTACACCGGTTGGACGGCTTGTAACAATAACGGATATTCCTCTGTTTCCTCTTGCCCCTCGGCGTCGTCGACGTCCATCCCTGTGACCGACTTTTCTGGCTGCGCTTTCGGCCATCGTACAGTGTATTCTTGTACCGTTGCTGTGCCTGAATTTTCTCCTTGAATGAGGTGGACATGCGCGTCACCTGCTGAAGCGAGGATGTATTCCGTGTGCTTGACGCCAAGGACTGACGGGTATTCTGTCGGTTTGGCAGTGTCTGTAGTGGTTGGAAGGGTGAGACTAGCAATTGTGGTGTATATCGGAGTGATTGACTACCAGCGCAACCCAACTTGTGAGCTCTTTGTATCTATCTGTACGAGAAAGCACGCATAAAAAGGCACTCACCTGGCGTCCTTGTTCAAATCTGACGGAAACCACCTTTCCCTCCTGATCGACAAACAAAACCTCGTTATCCGCTCGTCCCTGCTTCAACGCCTCCCAACTCGCACGAGCCTTTGCTTCTTTCCATCCTAGCACCCGTTGGCCTGCATCACCACCGCCACCTGAAGGGAAACCTGCATAATGAGCCGGTGGAAGTGGGTGCGATGTTGCGCGTAGCGGCTGTGCGGCCAGACGGTAGGTATTGAAATGCGGGTATGAGTAGGATGGGTTTGCTGAGAACATACTGTGATGTGATGCGACGTGACGGTCGATAGGTAGTGAATGTCTGGAAAAGGAAAGAAGATAGAGGAACAAGGAAAGTTCAAAGTTGAAGAAAGAAGAGAGAACTGCGCTGCCGGGATTGTCGACTCGTTCTTCTATTAGACTGTTGCTGACGTGAACGGCGGCCGAAGTCATTTGCCATCATCAACCCTACTACAGTACTACCATCTGATCCATGCAGTCTTCCTGTACAGCCGTTCAACTTCCCCTACAGTAAGATTCTCTACAAGGTTGCACGGCGCTCGGTGCGTATAGTCGGAGCGAAGGATCTTGCCTTCCAAGGGCTACTGTCGCTCGCTGGCTCGCTCGCTCGCTCAAATATCATATCCACCACGCCTCGCTACAACCGCGACTCGAGGAGACATCTACGTAGCAGCTAGCCTTCATTCCATATACATTATAGCAGCGAGGAGGTCGTTTGAAGCCCGTGCGTGTGTGCCGGAGAGGTTCGGAACAACAGCGCAAGCCGTTATGTGGTATGGAATACAGGGCAATAAGGATACAGTCGTTCGGTGGCGCTGCTGGTCTCTGCCTGCAGCTCTACCTGCCTCTCGTCTCCGAGGCCGTAATTCCCCTCCGATGCCATGCTAGTAACCAGCAGCTATCCCAGCAGATTTCGCAAGCACGTACAAGCATGAGAACATCCCGCCTACATAGACACCTAGACATATCATGAAGACACGAACGGGGTAAGTCACACGCCTTATTTTCCCCCTCAGATGAGGGAAGACGTACCCGTCCGTAGACTATCCGAGAAGAATCCAACTTGATTGTAGTACACCACATTGTAGACGACCCGGGAGAGGGTGTACGCCATTGCGAAAGAGTTGAGGTATGGGATCGGGAGGTGAATTGCGTTCGCCACCGCCTACAGGAAACGGAGGAGATTCCACAAGCAACCGGGCGAGGTCAGCGGGTTCCTCGAATGAACGCGTTGGATAGGCGGGTGGAAAAGGAAAGGGAAAAGGAATCGGGCGACTTACCAGCGTCACGGCGAACAATGGCCAACTCTCCATCCCATTATGATGGATTCCACCCAGTTTCTCCACCTGCCACATACCACACGCGGAAAAGATCCGCATCAGCCCTCATCTCCCTTCCTAACACACCCTCGACCGCAGCACCCATACTCGCCAACTCACCTCCTGCTTGTACTTTTCCGTATCACCTTCCCGGAACTTGACAGGATCCCTCGGCTTGTTGTTATTATACCTCGTCCCCAGCCGCAGCAATTTCAGCTCGTGCGGAGAGAATGCGAGCATGTACACCTGTACATAGATGGGCGATCGCTGTCAGTCGTTTTCCGGGAGAAGCGAAAGTTTGTTGGGACGTACGATGGGTAGCGCATAGAGCGACAAGTTACGCTCCGAGATGGCAGGGAGGTTGAGGAATGTCGCGGACATGGTTGATGACGGTGGCTAGTGAGACGGTGCGTCGATGCACTCCTCGTCGCACTCACCCCATCTTCCCGATGACCTATATACAATAGCTATTCACAATCGGATGTTGCTGAGGGTTTCTCGATTTCAGAGGGAGGATTCCAACGAGCGACCGATCCAATTTTGGATGACATCACCTGTAGTTGTGAACCAGCTGTACGAAGAAGTGTATGTGCGTTCCGTCTATTCGTGGCTATCACATGGCGCGGATTAGATTGCTAACCCCGTCGCACCAGAAGTCGGTACGGTTCTCGAGGTGTGGCAGCATTATTTCCATATCGACGTTTTGGATGACCAGTCCGAGCAGCAGCAGGTGCGGACTAACGATGCATGTCTACTTCGAGTTAGGCGCCCCCATCGCGTCCTCCAGCACCCCATCGTAACCGATATCGACTGTATTGACTCTGCCAATACTACGACAGCAGCGCGTCCAGATCCTCTTTGCAGCGTGTGCTCCATATCGCTCTTGATTTGGACTTTGGCACGCAAGTAAGCGTGGCTCGACGCGTGCCGTCGCCACCCATCAGCTATTTGGACAGCAGCGCTTGCGAAACCCATTATGAGCTATATATCTTGCTCAGACTCTGGGAGTTTGTTGCTTTCGAGCACCGATCAAGTAGACGTTGATCGCATGCATTGAGTATCGCATCAAGTATTTCTCGCATTATACAAATTCATCTCATGTCCAACGGGAAGTATACCATTCTCTTCTGTTCATTTCCACTATACTTAGCCGCAATCAGTCACCGTTCAGACTGCACCCGATTAAAGGGATCAGTGAAGCGTCGATTTAGATCTTCGCTGTAGAGGAGGGCGCTCTCAACTTACTGGGAGTAACCTCGATGAGCGCAATGTACTCGAACCTTCGTGTCCCAGTCCAGTGGTTTCTATCGTGATGGCCGTGCTCATATGTCTTCTCCCACTTCTCGAAGCCTTGCCAGACCTTGGAATTCCCATGATCCTTGACGTTTGCCGTAAGGCCATTGATATCGACATATGCGGTATCAGGTTCAGCCTTGAGCCTGTTCAAAAGGCTATTATAGGCAGCGCCCTTGCAAACAGTGTCAACGCCATTCCAGTCCTCATGATGACCGCCATGGCTCTCTTGAACCTCGCCGACTCGTTTGATGGTGTGGGACATTATTGTGGTTGGTGTTGAGGCGTAGTAGATCGAAGTCGTGCCAGCTACCATTGTTGTAAGAACTGTAAGTTTACCAGACTTGGGATTACTACGGTGAGTGCGACACCTACATTGTGTTCGACCCGTTCCGTGCAGTCTTGGTTCTGTGGATTGATGATTGACCTTGTTTGTTAGATTCTTTCACCGATTAATCAGCCAATTACTGTCATGAATAAGAGTAAGCTGTTGAATCCAGATGCTCAGCTGATGTCGAAACTCACCTGGGTGGAGGGTGCTAAGTTTGATTCGGATACCTTTCACCTGCGTGTGTTCAGTCCGTCAGACAAATACCTCGTATATATACCTCTCGGAAACCTAAAACTTCGCCTGGCATTCTCTCACGTACATGTGCGGCCTGGTCGCCTGTTTAGCTTGACATAAAGCTGTGAGTGGGTCAGGTGTTCCGCAACCTGAGATCATCTCTCTGAACAGGGGCAAGCTACCGGAAGCACTACGAAACGACTTACAGTAAGTCCAACCGTAGGTGCAGAGAACCAGTACTTCTAAGCTCTCAGGGGCTGTTGATGGCTCCTTCTCGAGGCCCAGGGAGGATACCTTCGAAGGGGCGGGAAAGGCCCTGAGGCTGACCATTCAAGATGGAGTTAGTGAGCATGACGCAGCGCGCAATGGGAACGGTGGTGATGTGGGTTCTAGATCCTCACGGCGTCGAACATCGGGTCGGATCCTACTTGGGCGTTTCCTGTAAGGCGATGAGAACTCTGTTACTGCGTGCTGACGTGCGTAGAAAACTATACGACGCTCCATATCTTTCAGCTTGTCGCCTGATATGGTCTGTCGGTGTCAAGTGCTACGACAGGAAAGGGACAGGGCTAAGGTATTGATACCTCATGCCTCTTTCGCCACGTACCTGATCCAAGAAAACTCGAGTCGTGTGTTTGTCTTGGCATAATCTACAAACAGCACAGCTCTCAAGGCTAACGTTCTGCAGCTCTTGCTTATATCTTGCTTTACGGTACATTCCTTTTTGTGTATAACGCAATACATAATAGGGCGACGATCAGGTCATCCTTTCAGCAGCTCTTTCAGCTATTATCCTTTCTGTCGCGACAGCTGTTGTAACAACGCGACCGGTCGCAAGGAAAGCTATTATCGAACTCACGGGGGCCGGAGGGGGAGCAGGTAGGGGGGGGGGCAGCAGCAGCTAAAGGAACCCGCAACCGCCGGAATCACACAGCTTGTTAAGGGTTCTTCTGTAAAGCGCTAAAGCAGCTGCTGAAGCTGTAAGAGTACCACCAGCTGTACCACCCTTGGAAATCTTATGGCCATGCGACTCGCAAACGCAAGAACTATGACTGCTCGTGGCTCGTGACATGCGAAACCTTGCAGAGCAGCTCCGACAGCTCGTCTGCAGCGCCGCACCTGAGTTGTCACCTTCTTAGGGGATATTAGCTATGGGGAATGTGATTGCCCTGTCACCTGTCGTCATCAAAAGCAGGATACAGACGATACAACTGCGGCTCACATCTGGCGGGCCAATTGATGTCTGTGCTCCCATCATCCTACCGCTGTTGCGGTGAGTCGCTCAGATTTCCGTGGCGTTTGTCAAACCTTTTCGTGCACAGTGCAGGTGTGGAAACGGGAAGCAAGTAACGCCTGTACACAAGTAACTGACTTGGATTTGAGTACCTAGAGAAGAGCAGAGCTTGCGAGCGTGTACTGGCTTACGAGGTTGCGACTTTTAGGGAATCCCGTGACGATGCCCTTTTCGCTTCCTGCTCCTCCCTTCTTGGACGAAGGCGCAAATACCGCCCCCGCATACAACAACAAACCACAAGGTGCAGTCCTCAACAGGTGCTCTTCTTTCCACGTCATTCTCTCACATGCTATCTCTTCTCGTCTCTAACGTTGCACCGCCAGCAGTCGTTCTACATTCTTACATATAGGCAACTTTGTTGCGAAGCATTCGATATTGGGACAAACACCACGTAATCCTTCGGTTCGGACAGGCCAGTTGAGGAGGGGGACTTTCTTCGTAGCGTAATTCGGCCATTCTCAAGCTTACGACGATCTGTCAAACTTTTGGGGGAGTCTTCCCGTGTGTGTGTATGAGCAACGCTTGCTGGCGATTATTCTTGCTTTGCGTGTAACTTCCCTTCTCTACCATTACAACTTATAAAATCCCACCCTCGTACACCGTCAATACGCTCGAATTGCTTGTCTCCTGACAGCGGAACCACGGATTTGACTGCGGATTCGCCACCACGATATATGGGCAGCTGGATTTCCGGCAGCAGATGACCTACCTTCATCAGTAAGTGTAGATAAACTGTAGATGCAGGAGAGGATACGGTCAGCATACGGTACCACGTTTTTGTCGTTGAACGCATCGCACCTCGTCATTCTCCTTGTCCGTCATGTCTAGGAAAGCATTCTGACCAAGAATGTCTCCAGCATCTCCAGCCTCGTAACTTTGCTTCATCGAGCGATCGTCCAATTTAGCTGGTTTGCCATGTGCAACACGTTCTTTCTCTTTGCGCCTGTTCAAAAAGATGTAGGATGCGACGATGAAACTGGGTATCGGGAGATTAGTGAAGGCTGATTCGGGAAGTTTCGTGATGCACTCACGCAGTAGCACCTCCTGCGGCAATAAAGATTCCCAGAACGGCCTTTAAGCCCTCCCGATAGAGCGGGGCATCGGTAGACTTGAAGAGTAATGGTCCTGCAGAAACGTCAAGAACACAGGTGAGTTCGTGTGTGTCAATATGAGGAAATCTGACGACTGACCAACGATGTTGCCCACGGCATTACCCACCTGTCAATACACCCAGTAAATGAGTTGCTGTCTGTATGTCGTTCGTCATCCCTGCCTACTCACAGCATACATTGCGAGAACGGTCGATTTCTTAGTGTATCCGGCGGTGTTGCTTGTGACTGACCGATATCTGTTGTCAGTCCAGTCCCGTCTAAAGCAAGGTTTCAGTCACTCACGCCAACTAGCAATCAACGGGTTGGCTCCGAAGAGGAACCCTATCAAGCTGAACGGAGTGCGGTCAGCCTCATCGTCCTTGCGTCGCAGATCGCCGGGGCTTACTAGTAACCCAATAACAGGGGACCAGTATACTTTGGCCCACGACCAAGGCCTGATGGAAAATGTTTGCGCTGGTCAGTTTTTTCCCTCGGCAGTCAAAGAACATGTTCGTCGCCGTACCGTATAGAAGCCCAGAACCAATGATGCATGGGACGAGTAGCAGGCCGAGGAAAATGCTCTTTGTTCTGAAGCGAACCGCAAGCCAGCTGACCAGCAAGATCACGGACGCCTGCACAAAGCCTGCTTCCCGGCGTGTAAGTCGACTCTTCGTCATGCCATGGTAGATTATCGAACTCACCGAATGGGATATTCAGCAGGATCGTAGGGCGGGGTGTAAAGCCGAATCCGCTGCACGTTGGAACATCTGTCAGGTGGCATCTTGATATTCCACTTCCCGACGAACTCACGAGATAATTAAAGGCCCAAAGACGTTGCTGGATGAGGAATCTCATGTCAACGGACGTCACCTTCTGAACAGTAGCCCGGGAACTTACGTGACCGACGCTCCCACACTATCATAGGATATTTCATGTTAACTATAGCACACATCATTCGGTAGACTGTACCCACTTGACGCAGAAGACCAAGCTGACAATCAACCAGGTCGGAATGGAAATCTACGGTTCAAGCAGCAGCGCGTCAGGTCAAATGCTCTCAGCCGACATCGAAGGTCGTGCTCACTAAAGCTTCCACGATCTGCTTCCACTTGATGGTCTCTGTAAACAGCACATCAGCTTTGCCGTTGACATCGGTATCAAGCTCGATGACAGACTTACTGCTTTCTACACCGGTGTTGTTATCCCTCAATCGCTCGACCGCCCACCGCCGTTCTTCAGGAGTCAAAAACCTCGCAACCCCAGGGTTGTTGTCCAAACGCCAGCTGCAAGGTCAGTCGCTACGTCAGCCATAGAACTCATATCCACATGAGAAGCCGACACATACTAGATGACTACAAGCAGACGAAAAGACTGATAGTCAGCGACCAACAGGCACATAGTCTGAACGCCTCTATGTCACTCACGGGGACCGGTAAGGACCGTTGCTAGACCGACGATCAAAAACAGAATCTGGCAGAGTGAAGCGTCGTGGGTGAGTACCGTGGTTCCTACGCAACCGTTGTTATCACGGACAATACTTACTTGATACACATGCAATACATCCGACTTTATAAACGAGACTCCGTAAGCAAGCAAGGACCCGAGCATATTAGCGATACCGCTGGAAATGTACGACCACAATCAAACAGAATCAGTCACGTTCAGACTACTGTAGACAAGCATGCCCCCACTGACTTGGTGCAGTACCAGATTCCGATTCGGAGGGGCTCTAACGATGATCAGGGTTTTCAGATTTCAACGATCATTCGACAATGGTCAAGGGGGGTGCGCTTACGCTCTGAACGCCTGTACCAGGTCACCGTGACGATACCTAGAGAGACGTAAGACAAGATCAGATACCAACTCCATCCTGATTTTGCGCGTCGTACTTACTGAACAGAGGCATACAAGACGCTTCAAACAGCCCGAGGAAGAACCGTGACGCAATCAGGCCCCGGAAGCTGCAGTAGAAGGATGGTTAGCTGTCCCAAAACAGGAGACAGCAAGAAGACGAGCGACAGACTTTGTAGAAGCCGCCATGCCGCATGTAGCAATACCCCAACAAACCACGGTCGCACTGCAGAAAGGCAAAACGAGAGTCAGACGACTGGTGCTCAGTAATACTTGACGTTGCAGCGGCTCACGTCATGAGAATCCTTGTTGGCACCTTGATGATCAATAGTGCGGAAATGGGCTGCCAGCCGAGTTGCGCCCAGTATCCAGAAGAACCAATCAACGAATACTGTGTGCCGACGAGATTCTGGTGGGGCAGGGCGTGGTTCGACACATCAGATTTTCATGCTTTCTAGTCCCGTCGTGAAAGTGGAAAAATACCCACGGCATCGGTCTTCATACCAAAGTTGGCGCCATAGCCCACGACGGACTTGTCTAGGATCTGTAGAAAGTATACCCAAGCGAGGATGGGCAAGATGACCTTGTCGATCTTGCGACAGATCATGCGACTCTAGGGAGAGGCGACAACGTATCAGTAAGACGCAAGACGTTTGACATCGGTCAAGCGTACGAACTTGCTCATCCGTCATTTCGACCCTCTCGCCGTGCAGAATCTCCATCGCAGCATCGAGTTTGCCTTCATAAATCGCAGGCAAGGTCGAAACGGCGACATTCTTTCCTGCCTTGTTGTCGACATCGGTATCGGACGTCGTTTCTCGTGCAAGTTCGACATGCGCGACGTCGTTGAGCGCCTTGTCTTCTGTTGTTTCCTTCATGATGACTGTAAAGGTTGTGGTTTGCGGTTCGTGCGATCTCCGAAAGCGATGCTATCGGCAAGGAACAACGTATGCGGGGACTCTTTGAGTCGAGCTTGGGTTATATCGATTTGAAGTTGCCAGTGGCGGGTCGATCCCCCACGGAGCTCCTCCTCTCCTCCTCGCCTTCTCTCCCCCGGCCCGCCGCCAAGCTTTCCATCGTGCAATCATTCAGTTCCATTCGATGATTCTTCCTCTCCCTCCACCGAGATTTCTGGCCAACTAGCTGGCCTACTTGATTTGCTCAGCTGCCTTGTCGTGTGTCGCAGGATGCAGGCAGTGGACACCCAGTGGGCGCATATACCGGCCCGCGCAGCCGACCTAGAAGGGAAGCAAGAAGGTACATGAACATTCGCGCAACGTCAGAACAATAGCAGACTTTTACTAGTCTCCTCCTCTGCTCTCACGACTTGGTATGTATCAACACAACAGTGAATTCCTCTAGGTTTCCGAACTCGGGATGCTATTGTCCCGGATTCCAGTTTGAAATACTACGGCATCCAAGATCTGGGCTTAAAATTAGCGCGAAACCGGAATAACTGTGGATCGTTCCTCCCGGACCGCACGGACCGGACAGGATCAGGCTGGATGAACGTCATGGAGAGCTCGTCATGGGCTGAATGTGTGCTGAATGGTACAAGTCTTCAAATACCTTTTCAAAGCAACACCGTCCTCCTGCGTCGTTTCAACCAACCACTCACATCTACGCAAAATCAACCATCTCACAAATTGAGAATGACAGACTCTATCGAATCCCTCAAACTCTTCAACCTCTTCTCCGTCGAAGGCAAGATCGTGCTCGTCACCGGCGGTGGAACAGGTATCGGGCGTATGATAGCGACGACCTTTGCGGTGAATGGAAGCAAGGTCTACATCACTGGCAGGCGAGCTGATGTGCTAGAGGCAACTGCAAAGGAGATTAATGCACAAGTGAAGGAGCATGGTGGGAAGGGAGAGGTGATTCCGTAAGTGCAGCGACAGGCGTGCAAATGCATCGGCGCTCACAGGACGTTCTTTGCTTCGAATAGTATTCAAGGCGATGTCAGCTCCAAGGCTAAAGTCAAGGAATTCCACGAAGAGATTGCTGCTCGGGAGGAAAAAGTGAGTCTACAGCTGGGCCGACCGTGGTGATTACATACTGAACTACGACGGGTGTAGTTGGACGTCTTGATCAATTGCGCTGGAGTGCTTATCCCGTTCCGAAGCAAGGCGACAAACCATAACGACGGTACGTTTCATGAATCTTCGTGGCATCTACCAGGGTCTCAATGCTGATTTCATCTGTTCTGACAGTGCAAGACGTTCAACAAATGCTAGAAAGTGTTGAAGAGTGAGCGATATCCCGTGCCCATCGGCTGTCAAGCGGTAACCCACTAACCAACCCCCAACTTCCCCTAACTCAGCGAGGACATCGCGATCCAGAGCTCCAGTAAGCACTGTCACCACCTCTCACCCCCTTCGGAATCCTGACAGATACTGATACTTGCCACCCAAAACTCACCTAGTCAACGTCGCCGGACCCTACTTTGTCACCACCGCCTTTGCGCCAATGCTGATGAAATCGGACAACGCATCAGTGATCAATATCGCGAGCATCGGGGCATTCGCCCTTCAAAAGTAAGCGCTCTCCCAAGGACCCACAAGATGCCGTGGGCGGTTGGGTAGGGGAGAGGGAGGCTGATTTCTTTTTCTTTTGCCCGGGGGGATAGGAAAGTCGGCTCGGTGACTTATAGCGTTAGTAAAGGCGCAAGTGAGCATCCCCGTCTCCCGTTTCCTGCACACTGCGAGGAGTCACTTACTCACCTCGATACAACGCGTAGCAATCACCCTGTCCTCGCAACTCGCATCTAGGTTGATCCCGTACGTACCTTGTCCAGCGCCCGGGAAAAATCGCTCCTCTGCTTTGCGGGTGGATTGATGAAGGAGACTGATAAACGACTTGCGGATGGGGTGGTAGGTACGGAATCCGTGTTAACTGCATTTGTCCCGGGATCTACCCCTCAAATATGACTGGGGATGGGACGACGATGGCTCCGCACGTTCAGGAAGTGCTGTCGACGATTCCAAAAGGTATTCTTCGCGTTCTTCTACGCGTTTTCCTTTTTCTTTGAGGGGGTAGAGCTCATGGCATTTTGTTCGTTGTTTTGTGCAGGTCGAGCCGGACGGGCAGGGGAGATTGGTGGACCTTGTTTGATGCTTGCTAGTGCGGCAGGAGCATACACGAACAACGCGTTGATCGTAAGTTTTCTTCGGGTCGCTTATAACGCCAAAGCGCACAAAGTCTAACGTTCTTATTGTTATTCGTAGGTGGTCGACGGCGGTCGTTTAATGGTACGTACTCACGTGCTCTTGCACCAACTTCTCGCATGAACTGATTCAAAGACGCTACGTAGACACTATCGTCGAATGTATAACCGCCATTCGCATAGTTGGTCGCAAGAAGAGTGCTGTGTAGGCGGCGCGACGAAAAGGTGGTACGCGGATTTGTTGGGGAGTTGTTTACGCCGTGGCAAGAATTATACATCAAGAGAACCAAAAGACCATCGCATGTGCGAATGTACAACTGCCATGAACCGCCTATTGCGTACAACGCTGAAACAGGTTCCGAGCGACTCATTCCACTAATGTTTCTTGCTTTTCAACCTGAGCGACACCAGACCACCCAACAATTTCAAGTGCGTCTCCTGGCAAACTTCCCCTCTGTATTGTTGAGGCGCGCTGAGAGATGTTTGCGACACACTTGACCCTACGCAACTTGGCAAGTACAGAAGCTGCTGAAGGAATAAGTAAGCATCCCGAGCTTCATGTCGACTTGCTCGCACATGCCAGGAGCATTGCGCATTACATACTTTTGCGGACGCAGTTTTAGTTTTTTGTGTACATACATACATGATCGTTGACTCAGCTTGGGGTTTTCCCACCCTGCTTCCCTTCTGATGATGACTCCTGATTTCCCATCATCACCATCACCTATCTGTTATCCGGATCCGCAGTGTATGATGTCCCCGGCCTAGACCTGGACCTGGACCTGAGCGGCACACAACGAGGAAGCATCAGCATCCAACACTCGACAAGGCCTCGCGACCTCTTCCTCATAGCCTTCAGCTCATATACTCAAATATCCAGACTGGCGGAGCAGCGAGGGATACATGTAACATGTACGGTCTTGATCCCCGTCGTCACGGGTCCTCTGAATCATGGAGTGGGTACCCCCTGCCCTGAGGCTCTTGCGTTCAGGTGTGAAGTCACCTGCACAGTCGGTGTTTCACGGCGCGTGCGGGTATGGTGTAGAACGGCTGCTGTGAGTCTTCCTCCTCGACCTTATAAAGAACGTACCCTGTGGCACCTCTTACCTTTCCCTCTCGTTGCTTGTGCCATTTCCGCAAATCAGCTCTTACAGACGAACATTGTACAATGTCCAACACCGTACCAGCTTTAGAGTTCCCTAGCGCCAGCGTCACTCCTGACACTTCGGGTAGCAGTGAACACGTCGGGTACAAGGAGGACCTCTGCAAGCCGCGCAGATCACAAGGTGAGTTGTACGACCCGTGAAGAGATGCGCAAAGGCTGAGATAACATACCTCTGCCAGCTCTTCGAGCCCACAAGTGCGGCGACGCGGCCTGCATGGCACCGCTTTCACCGCAAGCGATTGTTACTCTTCAAACACGCTACATCGGACTTCAACAGACTGGCGCACTGGCAAAGAGCATCACCTTTGAACAATTCTTATCCGTGTTCACCTCGCAGCGACGAGGGGAAAATTATGTCGGCCTCGACGACGGAGAAATCACGTTGGGACCAAGCACCGACGCACAGTTGATCAACAAGCCTCCGAAACAGCTACGAGGTGCCATCCATACAATTGTCTTGTTGGTCGATTTCTCGGACCATCCACACGAAAGTCACCATGCGGCGAGCTACTATGAAACATTGCTCTTTGGCGACAATGCTTTCACTACTGGCCATGGGAGTATGCGCGACTACTACCGAAAAGTCAGTGGCTTCACCGACTTTAAGAACCCAGGCATTGACATACAAGGTGCGGTTCACGGCTGGTTTCGCATGCCCGAGCCCTTGAGCTACTATGCCGCTGGTATGTCCGGAAAAGGGTCATTCCCCGCCAATGCTCAAGGCTTGGCCAAACATGCGGTTGAGGCGGCCTTGCACGCTGGTGTCGAGTTCGTTCCATCCGATGATACCTCACGATACGATGCGTACGGACAAGAAACTGTCACGGCGGTTTTCATCGTCCACGCCGGAAGAGGCGCCGAACAGACAACGTCGGTAGGCGATATGTGGAGCCTGAAATGGATCATTCCTGGCGGCGGTCTGGATGTGGATCCCTCCCATCGCTCGCCTGCCGGGAAAACGTTGAAGGTCAAAACATTCCTCACCGTACCTGAAGACTGCACTGTTGGCCTTTGCGCTCATGAATGGGGCCATCTGGCAGCACGATGGGCCGACTTTTATGACAGTGGAGACGATGCAGCAATATCCAATGGACTCGGTGATTATTGCCTGATGGCTTCCGGAAACTGGGGAAAAGGTGGTCTCTTACCGACATTTCCCAACGGCATGCTTCGCATGTTTCATGGGTGGGTCAACGTCATCAATGTCAGCACGCCCACCAGAGGTATTGTCCTTCACCCTGCTGCCGAAGCAGGCGACGTGATCTACATACACCATCGTCGAACAATGTCCAACAAGCAATTCATTATCGTCGAATATCGTCGAAGGCGTGGCCAAGATGCTTCTCTACCTGATGAAGGCATAGCTGTGTATATGGTTGATCTCGCCATTGATACTGTAAACAACGAAGATGCGCTTGCCATCGAACTCTTGCAGGCTGACGGACGTCGCGATTTGGCAAAGACCTTCGAGCGCGGCAATCGCGGTGACTCTGAGGATCTGTTTCCCCTGAATGAACAAAAAAGGACTATAGGCGAGAGGACCATTCCAGCTTTGAATCTACCGGGTCCCGGAAACATATGGTCGGGAGTCACAATCAAAGTCATTGGCCAACCGGGTGATCCTACTATGACCGTCGATGTTACCATGTGAACGACGTCTTCGTAAACCGAACGTTGTTCAGTGCTCAAACATTTCCGAATATCTAAAATCGTGAAGAAGTTCGTAGCGGACCCAGAAGCCAAACAGACAAAGGGCCAACTTGCCTGGTTTATGTTGTAACAGTATTTTGAAAGTCCATCTTTGTGGTCTAAGTTGTATATACCTGTAGCTGAAAACTTCATGCCAGATACACATGGCGCCGTGTGATCTGTATATTGTCAGCTACATGACGTGAACTTACTACAAACGACGACGGCGCTACTGCCACGCGATACAACTATGTTTCCTCGCTTTCGGTTAATGTTTCTTACTTTCCAACCTGAGCGACACGAGACCACCCAACAATTTCAAGTGCGTCTCCCTCTCCCAATGTCCCGCTCCAGCTCCACCTGCCGCCTGTGTTTCCAGATGTACAGCGCGTGTCGCTGGCTGTTTACCTTGCTTCGTACTAGACTGACCCAATTCATTCTGCTCCTGTTCATACTCATCGTCCACAAACAGCACATCCCGACTACCCGTCCCGTCCGCATGTTCCACTGGACGTTCCCACACTACCCGTTCCCTTGGCTTGAGCCAACCCGCGCCGAGGCCTCCCATCGGTCCCATCGGGCCGTCTGGCATGTCTGGTTGTTCGACCCATACCGTATACCTCTTTCTGCGCTCTTCGTCCAATGCGATCAAGTTGATCACATGGTCTGCAAATGATGTGTGTCGGTCTTGCTGCCCCTGGTAAGGCCGATTCATGGCGGACGATGTGAGTGTCGGTAGGTGGATATCCACTTTTCCGAATCGATCCATCTGAGAGGACACAATGTCACGAGGGTTGCATAATTCGTGCGTTTGATCAGACGCCAGGAACCGGATGCACAGCTCGTCCGTGTTGCCTTCGAGAAGGTCGGCTAGTTCCTCGAATAGTTCGACATGCTGCCGGAGGAGGAGGGTGATTTCCAGGCGTTTTGGTCGGAGGAGGCGAAGGTGTTGCCGAGAAACGGCATTTGTTGACAAGTCGAGCGGGAGGCCGAGGGTGAGCTTGTCGAGGCGTTTGCGCTTGACGCCTTGCTTCCCGGTATCATCATTCTCGTTGTCGTCATCGGTATCAGAATTGACAGAAGGAGAGTATCCGTCGTCGTCTTCGTTGGCGGTCAGACGGAGCGGCTTAGCAGGTGGTACAGGAAGTAGCTGTAGTCCAAACTTGAAGAATCGGGCGGGAGGGACCGTCATGTTACTGCTGTACGGCCAGGAAGGGACTATCGCCAGCGAGCGTAGATTGCTGAGTTTGGGTTGGAGGATGATGCGGTCTACGGAGCGAGTGAGTGGACATGGTGAGATGGAGAATGATAATGTCAAGGCAAGTAGAACGTGCTTACACAGATCCGAAGGATCCTCGAATCCTTGGTCGAGTTCCAACGAACGTATACCCGGCAACACATCATCAATCACGCCCTCCTCCAAGAACTTGAGAAATCGTCGGTACCTGTCGTGCGAAAAATAGGCAGGATTAGATCGTCATACGGCATTGAGACAAGATGCATGAGGCGTGAGAGAATTGTCGTGACATCGCCGCGATGTGAGATCATTTTCGCCTTCACGCTATGATATCTGTACCGTGATGACTGTCGTGAGGCAGCGACCGAGGCCGTCAAAGAGCCGGATCTTCACCGCCGTATCGGACAGCTCGTAGGCAGACAGTGCAGTGCGCCTTCCGGCATCGTCGCCATGTCGTCTCTCCGTCCTACGGATATGTGCGACAACCACTCGAACGGAGTATCAGCGTCCAACGAGACCGTCATCAGACTGCTTGCTTGACATGCGCGCTGCATCTCTCCAAGCTGCTACAAGACGGCAGATCGACCTACTGACTAGTCCGCTCGTGACATGCCAGCGGACCTAGTGCAAGAACATCTCCTGTCGCACACTGCTCGTACTCCGTGGCTCTCACATCCTTTCGAGTCACCACTGCATTGCAAGCGCTCCGTGCATCGTTTGTGCACATGACGACCACCAGCGGGACCGCCATGACGAGAAGTCACGCTCCACTCTTGCCGTGTTGCATACGCTATCCTCGATGTGCGAGGTGTCTTTTCTGTCATATCCTGTTCGCATTTGTTTGCTGGTGTGGCCAAAGACAGCGGTGGCGCTGTATTCACTGCATCCCGTCTAGGTTCTCTCTTGAACACGATGGCTTTGATACCAAGGAATAGAAAGCCATCCATTCCCGATGAACCCTGTTCTCCTTTGCTCTTGAGGCGCTCGAAGCACAGCCTTCCTCCGACCGTGGTACCTGCCACCACATGCAATTCACAAGCTCAGACTTCACAGCTTTGCCATATCGGCCGTTTGGCTGCTGCCTTTACCCACCTAACACACCCGTCGCCGCGTGTTCTGCAGCAGTATCGGAATTAATACCCTCCTGCCATCATCATATCCGCCAGTTTGCACCCGAACAGAACGGATGGAGACAGAGCAAGGCGAAAAACGAACCCAACAGAGACGAGAAGGAACAAAAGGAACGATGGGGAAAAAGCGACTCACGATCTTCCCGAATCCACCACCGTACACTTCCACAACCCTTTCCTCCTCAACACATCCCTCCACTCTCTCGCCACACCACACCAAAGCCACGCACTGACGGGATACCCATTCACGACGCGCCATTCACCACGGATTGAACGGTAGTGCGGGTCCGAAGGGTCGGCCAGGGTGTTTTTCAGGGGGATTGCTGTTGGTTGAAGTGCGAATGGACGTGGGACGAGCAGTGATTGTTGGATTAGTCTGTGAAGGACAGTGAGCAACTAGTTGACGCAATGTTTCCTTCGTGTGAGATGGTTTGTGAGGGGGAAACGGAGGACGTACTCTTTGCTACCCTCCAGCGCAATCAGTATGATCTCCTCCCTGATCTCTTCCGGCAATTCTTGAAATGGGAAACCTTTGGCTGATGAGTAGACGCGGTTGCCGATTTGAAACGTGACAGAGGAAGAGGTGCCTTGGATTGCGTTTGTGATTCCGAGTGCTGTGAGCAGAGAGTGGTAGGTGTAAGTTAGAAAGGAGTGCATGGTCTGTTATGTGGCAACGCATGGCGGAGAGGAAGGACTTACCGACGTTTGCGGTTGCGTCGATCACGGATGGTAAGATGAGTGGAACGAGGAACGCCATTTGGTATGGTTTTCTCTGCCGTTAAAGTTGAGTTGTCTAGGTCGTCTAGATGTGTGGTATATGGGTAGGTGGCGTGTAGAGGGGGAAGGGCGAATATAGGGATGGGTATCCAAGTATTACCTATACGGTGAGAGGGAAAGAGTGCAGATGCAGCAGCTACAGATGCCAAGGAGACGCCGGGCTCTACGTTGTGCCCCGCAGAATCGTCATTTCTGAGAAGATCGCGTCCAGAGTTGGCGTTCTGGGCTCATGCCGGGCGCCGCGGGAACGAGAGCTTGAACGGGTCGAACAATGCTCCTTCCTTTGTCTATTTTTTCACTCTGTGCTTCCGGCCAACGTTCAGTCGGCCGAGTAATTCAGCAAAGACAGGTATAAATAACGACTGAGAATGTGTGAGTATTGGAAAGGAGGTGGGCAACTTGCATACCATTTCAGTATTACACCAAAGCTGCAGCATCCGACAAGGTATTTCGCTATCACTTTAGTCCGTTTAAACGATGTCAAGACAGGAAGAATATCTCAAAGAATTGAAGCAATTGGTCAAGGATAAGGAATTTCAGGACGATGAGGTAGTTCAGGAGGCCAAGAAATTTATGAATCACAATTAGAGAGGAGTCATGGCATTTCCTTGGTCAGTTGACCGTGACCGGTCGATCGAGTCTCCCGAGTTGACAGAAGCAAACAGACTTTTCCGCCTGTTGCAAGCGAAGGGGCCCAAAATCGACTCTGCTTATCAACCCCTGACCGAGTATCTTGGTCATCTGGTTGATGGAAAAAGCTCAAAAGAGAAGGACAGAGCTTGGCACCTTCAAAAGATGGCGATCATCCTCGGCTTTGAAGTACCTATGGTGGCCGATGACGCATGGAATCCTGATATTCCCGATAGGCAAATGTGGGATGAGACCTCACAGTGGTTCGAAGCTGTATCGCAAAGTGATGAAACGGTAGGAACCGAGAGCTTCATGAACGCTGTGAACTCGGAGAAGGATGACGCTGCGGTTCTCGTGTGTAGGACTCGACGTGCTATCAACAAATTATATCATCAGCGACGAGGAAGGAGGCCTAACACTTCAGGTTCAGCAGGGTCTGCAAAATCCCCTCTCAAAAAGCGACGGGCAGCTCAAGTAGTTGATGCGACATCTAGGAAGCGGGGAAAAGGAGCAGAGTCGCCAAGGACTGCAGAACAACATACGGAATTCAGCGATTTAACGTCTGGGCAACATGGTTTCGAGGACTCACCAGACCTGACTGTACCAACTTCTGTATCAAGCACACTCCAAGTTCCAACAATGAATAGCCACGCAACTGAAGGTAGCTCCCCTACAGGGCCTTTGCTAAGCGTAATCGGACAAGAAGAACACTTCCAGCGTCGTCCGGTAGTTAAGCTAGCCAGATTGTGGTTTGCTCGAAACAAAAAGAACTGGGAAGAGGTGGAGGACACATACAGTTTTCCAAGAGTCGAAGTGATACTCGCTGGTATGATAAAACTGCAACTAAAATCGGAGATGGAAGCCAAATACAATCCAAGATATGATCATGCCTTCTTTCGGCTGAGCCAATACTTTGATGCAGTATTTAAACTCGAAGACGAACCCATTGCCGCCTCGGAAGAGACCAGGCCGGGTGCACCGTTGCCAAACAGGATCTCGCGGCTACTGAGAGACTATGAAAGTGACCGACAGTGGAAAATTGATGCCGCAGAACACATTAATTGGACTCTGGAGGCCAAATCCATTCTGGATCCCGCAGGTATCACAGAGGAATCGAGGCGAGATGAAAGGACTCTAACGGGCTTCTTGGCAAGTGTGGCGCAGAGTTTAAGTGAGGGGACGACGCCTTCAGCGTCTAACGTATTCTCTATTTAATAAGGTGGGTCTGAAGACATGTTACCGGTTTGAACATTTCGGTGCGCAGTGAATCCTCATGTAAGGCTCCCGGTAATGTTGTGCATGGAATAGAAATATATGTGATATCATACTAGCTATAAACAGCACGAAGGCTTTTAGGTGGGATCAGTCAGGAAGGATTATGCTTCGCTGCTATGTATATCGTATAAGGCAAACTACTAGCTTACTGAATGCAATAGCTAAACCGCTAATGGGAGCGAGACTAAAGGTAGAGCGAGATTAAAGGTATCACTTAGTATTATGGTTAGCTCCAAAACAAGGACGCTGATCAGGAGTCAGGGAGGAAAAGCGAGTTTCATGAAATCATGGGAGACAGAACTTGCAACTAATCTAGCTGCGTTATATAGACCTCAGAATCGGGTGGCGAAACCAACCTGTTACATGGGCTCCTAAGGAGACCTATGGGATACAACCAATCTTTGTCAATTCGTTCCGGACATAGAAGTGACAAAGTGACAAAAGGACACAGTGACTGAGGTTTTTCATTCATTTTGCTATTTTCAGTACAAATAGACAAAATCACAAAATGACATGGAATAAAAAGGGCTTGCGAGGTTCGAACCAGATACCAGAATGTTGAATGCCAGCGATTTCCCCTTAGTCGCGCTAATTGGACTTGTAATCTTTTTGACCTTTTCCAGTCAAAATCACAAGTCTAACAAAGTCACGACTTGTTCTTTTTCGGAGTCTCGCGGCGAACAACTATTTTCTGGATTCTACACAGTGGTTATGTAATACTCACCTGTCTTGCTGACTGCCTAAGTTTACTAAGCTAACTTTAGTCGAAACGGGTAGCTATTCCTAAGTCGAAGTCGAAAAGGTAGTTGTAGTAAATCTTGATCTAATTTGCGTACTTCATTAGTTTAGTGGCCAATACAAGTCACAGCCAGAAAGGCTGGTGTATATAGATAATTCGGCCCAAGGCGAATACATTTGCCATTAGGAAACAGTAAGGGAAAGCTTCTAAGTTGACGGCACGGTTGTTGTCAAAAATGTTGTCGGAACTGTTGTCAGAATAGTCGACAACAAGTTGAACATTTATTGCGCATAATAATGTGCAATAGTTGACACGGAGCTAGAAGTTGGTTGACGGGAGACGTGGTGAGAGTTGCACAAAACGGCGTTGAAAAAATAGAAGCGCGTTGAAATTGGCGCGGAGGAGCAAGGCGGGAGGATTGGCGACGAGGTTCTCAACACAGAACCTCTAAGAGGAACGTACTGTCAACTTGTGCAAGTTGTGCACACTTGTGGCACTGCTATCGCAAAAAAATAGAAAAACTTGTAATACCACGTATACTTCTAATTACTACAATTAAAAGATCAACTAGCAACAGCGGAACTAGGTATCGGAGATTTGACTTATCTGAATACTATTGCGACCATCTATTGCACAACAAGTGACAGAAAGATAGGATATCGGGGGATCGAACTTGCGAGTCGAAATAGAGAATAGGAAAGGCGAGATCCTATAATCGTCATAAGGGCTAGTATTGCTAAAACGGTGAGGCTGTTGCAGTGCCTCGGTTTTGGCGATCCCACTTGAGACAAGACCAAGCCTCTCGCGGACACACCGAATGGCTTAGAAGAGAATTCGAAAGGGAAGCATTAGAGCTGGAGACGGTGCGAAGGATTCAGGAGGAAATCTTCAGGTCCGCATCCTCAAAATCTCGGCCGCGGGTTTCGTCACCTCCGCCGTCCGCACGTCCAACCGGTTCCACTTCTATTGATGCTGTTACAACACCCGTCAACGACATGGGAACCTAATTCAAAAAAGCTTCTCAAAATTGCTACTTGGTCCAGCTCACATTCCGCTACTCAGCTCAGCTCAGCTCTCGGCTTTATCAATTGGTGAAGATCTAGGGTCTGATCTCACCTCAAACGGTAGGGTGATTGCAAGAAACTCAAACTTCAAGCAATACTGACACATTACTATTATAATAGATTTCCCCTTTACCTATTTCCTTTTCTACTATCGTCAAGTTCAATTCCCGTATCTGCTATCTTTTTGTTACTTGTTGTACAATAGATAGTCGCAGTATTCACCAGATGAGTCAAAATCCCAATTGCCAGTTCCGCCTTCGCTAGTTGATATCAGAATTGTAGTATTTAGGAAATACGTAGTTATAGAATGGTATTCTCTCTTGGCGGAAGCAGTGCCACGAGTGTGCACCACTTGCACAACTCGACAGAACCTTTGTGTCAGGGATTATGCTTTTAATACGCGCCTTTGGTACAAATTGCACAAACGCGACTGTGCAACTGCACAGTACCGATGGACTGTGCTATTGCACTGTGCAACCCTAAGCGCATCCGCAAGGAGCCCTTAGGAAAGAGCCATTCGCCATGGTGTGGTTTTGCCACCATGCCTCCTTTGATTAACGATTGACCTCACCTACTTCACCCAAGCTTTCGTCCTTCGCTATCGTATACCATACTAAGTAATCAAGGTAGATTCGCTAGCTACAGTGATCTATCTCATTGCATCTAGTTGCTATAGTTATATTCTACGATACTATAGTCGCATCAGCATAATACCTTTGACTAAACCCACTGAAGATCTAGTTCTGTATTGAAAAGGTATATCATATTATATATTATACTACACTTATAGATACAACGCAGCTAGCACTCTTACAGTGATGTAGAGAACCGAGACGCACTCCCAAGGGTGTTCGCGCACACAGTCAGTACTGGCAATTCAAGTGCCAGTAAACGCTTGTCGATGCCAATAGACGCCATAAAGTGCCAGTAGACAAGCTCAGGTTTATATATAAGCCCATCTTCAGCTCTTGTACTAGGTACTTTCTTCACCCTTAGGATGTAAACAATTCGCAGCCACTGAACAAGAGCTCGCCCTCGGATTAGCTACCTAGGACTCATGCTCAATTAGTAGACTTGTTACAAAATTGTACCGTGATTCATCCTAGCTCCTAGCGATGATAGCCTATCATCCCATTTACTGGGCGTTGTGATTCTCGACCCCCCTCTTTATTTCCTCCCATTCTTCGCTAGGGGTTCGCCAAATTTCCAAATTTCCCACCCTACATCTTGTCAGCTCGCCTCCTATTTCTCTCGTGTGCTGTGAATTGAAAGGGCAGAGAGCGCTGTGACAACTATGAGATGGCTTGCCCTAGAAACAGACCAACCAGACTACAACTGATGCAGGGCTCTCAACAACGGCGAAGCCTGGGGCACAGAAGCCTCAAAGGCTGACATAAGGTTGAGCGGATCGGAGGTCAGCCCGGCCGCGGGCGCTCCACTACTACTCTCAACAGTGTCTCGCATTCACTAAAACAGTTTGTTGTATCCAATGTACTAGTAGCTGTACTAGTAGCTGTACTAGTGTCATGAAGCAGGCTCATTCGATGGCGATGGAATTAACCGAATACCCGACAATTCACACTTCCGCTCCACAGCCCGCAAGGTAGTGCGGTAGAGAAATGGCCTGACGAAGAATGAGTAACGAATAGTAGTCGCCCAACAAGGGCCACAGCGATTCAGCAATGCAGGAGAACGGGACTGGGTCGACGGAGGACCGCCCCAATGTAACGCAGAAGGCTAGTTCTCTTGCAGCATAGGTGAACTGCTCAGCGGAGGCTCGAAGTTGCTCGTGTCAAACCATCTTGCCATATACCGGTACGCCGAGCTCTTTTCCTGTTACAACGCCCGGAAATCATGGCTGACGCTCTGCGCATACGCAGCTGACAGACAACAGCTTCTACATTCATTTGTCGTTGAATAGCAGAATTCGGAATAAGGAAGCGAATCGCATGTGAGTTGGCCAACGTCTGGCAGCTTCGGGAACGCTAGCATCGGTGCCTTCGCCTACACAGAAGAGTAGCTTGATTATACAATCATAGGCCGAAGGACTTGGATATTCGAACAGGAATAGTGTAGTTTCACTGTCACCTCGGTAACCGTTCACCGCCATAGCAACCTCTCCACCACATTTTGTAGACCACTTTCACTCGCTTCTTATACTCAGTCTTCCACCTGCGTCTCGAAACAACGAAGAACGTTTGAAGGTACAGATGTGAACACACGGCCTCGGAATCGATATATCGTTTCCCCTTTTTACTGTAAAGCATTGTTGGGGAGTTGGCCACTTGACATCGTAGTATGTGTAATCGATCATGGACTTAGCAGTCATGGCGTCATGGCAACGGTAGTAGCAGCCTAAGCGCATGCAAGTGGAAGCATCTTGAGATCACGTCAGGGGATGACATCCACTGGAGAGTACAAAAAGACGAGGTTCAACTTGGCGGTTGTCGATTAGGCGATGTTTGTCGTGAGCTGGTATGATGGCGCTTGTTCGGGGTGCCTATGATCAAAAGCAGCGTCGGCGGCAACACGTTACTCGACCTGGGGTACGATCAGGACCATTTTGTCTGAAGAGTCTACGCACCATAGGCATTATGCCCCTTTCTAGACAATCGGGTTTGCCCTTTGTCGCGGGTGGGAGGTCTAACTTACGTAAGCGCTTAGTTAGCTGCGCCGTTGTATGGATTCTAGCACGAGTTATAATATGCGAGTTACTTAAGACGATACTTGCCAATACTCTAAGTGAGCGACAAGGGTAGCTAGTCCTTGAGAAAGTCCTGCACTCAAGGTAGCTTCGGGATCAATGGTGAATCAAAGGGTGAGATAAAAGTCATAAGGTAGCATTACAACTGAGAGGGATTGCCCTCCTATATATACTCGTCAGAACCGTATCTTGTCCATTCGCGAAGGTATCGTCCGGTATGGCAGATATCTGGATATCTGGAAATATCTGGATACCGAGCGGGAGGTATTCGAATACTTGGAGAAATTTCAACGATGTAGCTATTCGGTTATTTGTCACGTACTGAGATATAACAGAAGTATTTGGATATGTCGAATATACCAAGATAGATTGATTATATCCGGATACTTCATTTGGACAAGTGTCGATGGTTGCTGAGAGGCAAGAGTCATCCTTAGTTCTCAAGGTAACCCGAAGTTCAGTAGACATATGATTTAATAGGCTACTGTACTACTACTATACGCTGAGTGTTGAACTACAGTTGATGCTCTACCTTAAAGGTTGTTCGGGATCACTACACCCTTTATATTACAAAAGGTCAAAACCTAATTATCAATTATCAGCTCGACCCGATTCCAAAGTGCGACTAAGACGACATCAAGTCAAACCCTTTCTGGGGAATCTGGTCCGACTTTACAAAATGCAGGCAGCGCGACATGATACGTATTCTCCAGGGCTTTCACTCGCGGGTTGGCGGCTGCTCATGGGTTGATAATAGGCAACTCTAATTTGTAGCGAAGTCATACTATTACAACATGTTACTCCGCTTTAAAGAGGCGACGAGGAATCAACCGATGTACACAGTTCTTTTCTCTTGGCACTATCAACCATAATGTCCAGAAGTTAGTCATAGCGCCCGCGTACTGTTCACCCGTCACCGCAATGGGAGAAGGCACGTACCATTCAACATTCCACCTTCCACGTGAGCCCTTCGGGAAGTAAAATAAAAGACGTGATGGGTCAGCGCTCAGTACACGTTTGTTCACTGTCGGGATGCTTTAAGGAGACTTACAGGCGGCGCGTCCAGTTCGATTCCGTACGTCTGTGCTGTCAGTCATATATTCGTCTTGAGCGCTTCCACCCCCAGCCCATTCAGCCTCTTCTTCATCGTCTGAATCTTCAACGTTCGGATGAGTTTCCTCGTCAGAATCGTCAGCGGACTGCGCCCTCCCCCCACCGGACACCTGTTCAGTGAGGTCTTCCTACCCTTATTCGAAATAGTCATCTCGTGGACCCCCAGGACTATCAACTCCTTGCTGTGCCATCGTTATCTCCTCAGTGCTACCGTCTCCGCTCAACAAATTAGACGTGTTACTGACACTTAGGGGACAACCTTTCCGGTCGCAATCTTCTTCGCATGTCAGGATTATTGGCTCTGATCAACGCGTTTTTTTGGATCCTACTTTGCCATGTTTGGCTCCGCTGAGTTGGCTGTCTTTGGCGTGCTACCTAAAGTGACTTTTGACTACGGTCAGGATACAAGTTACAGCCCAGGGTGCGCCCAAGCTTCATCTCGAGACCCTCGCCTTTCACGTTTCTGTTATAATCGACCATCAAAGAAGCACAGTAACGTGGCGCCCTGTGAAGCGGTATGTCTCTTTCGTAGTTCGTATTGCTTAAACTTCTGAGCGCTCGTTCTTCGTCACAAACAGACTGCTCGATGGTACAACCTGTGAACTACAAGGGGTGATCTCGGCTCACCATGCGCTGGCTTGCTTCCTCCCGGGTGAGAAGAAAGACTAGCGGTTGTCTGATGTCTCGCTGAGTCCAATCGGCGTTCCATCCTCCAGCGCATCTCCGAGGTGCATGTACCGAATCATCTCTCTACCAGGCCCCGTCAATTATAACTTATGGACCGGTCTGCTAAGAATACTCTATGGTTTGCGTCGTCATTACAATTTGAAGAATGGTATTGCAGAACACGATAGGTATATGTTTCATCGTTCTCTTGTAAGTTCGTGATGTCAATGGACTATGAGGCAAGTCTTCTGCGGGATGTTTACTGTGACTAAGCTTTACATCGAATCCTTTAGGCCATAGACCCTAGGGTGTAGGTCGCAGGCGTGAGCCAGCGTATCGTTGCCCACCACAACCACGCATGTATCGCAGAACCACGCTGACCCGGCATAGAAGATAGAGACAAGCGGTTTGTTCCACCCGTGTGTAATACGTTCAATCATCAACCCGCTTATTAAGATACATAGTAATATGGTCGATCGTATATTAGAACGTCCTTTCACGAAGCCGAACGCCGTCCACCTTCGCAATTTCTGCACTATCAAACAAAGATCGGAACGGACAGACTTGATGCCATCTTCGGCGAGCGATTCCGCAGGGCCAAATTCGTTCGAGATTTTGGTATTGCTGGTCGAATGTCCGATCAAAAGCTATCATGTATTTTAATATACAATAAAATTGCGAATTACCAGAAAAGGAAATGTTTGTCATCCAAACACTTCCATCACACTTCTTTCCGGATTCGATGCTTTGAACTCGTCCTTCCACGACGCGTTTCCTCGAGTTTTCTCAGTATCCCTCTATTCAACACGGACTACCGCATCTTCGTCTCGAAGACTCAGGGAATTGACTATGGAACGATCTCGTTTTCGGCGGAGAATGGGACAGAATGCTGTGCATTGGAAAATCTTTGGTTTGAGTCCTATCCGTTCATCAGGTAGTTTATGAATGACAAGCACTTAACCGTACGTAGCAGGATTTGCCGTTTTCAAACAACCTAAACTATCACCGCTTTCAGCTTCAACTTTGAAGTCTACACCCTATCGTTGTCTAAGAACGACGATATGCGCATGTCAACCAGGTCCAACCTCAAAGGTCCGACCATCCTCCTTCACGGGGCTCTTCGACCTACGAAGCCGGGATCACCAAACAAATCTGCGAAGATTATGGCCAAAGTCAAAAGCCTCCAGGAGCAGGAACTACTTTCATCTGTCTCCGCTGGCAGGTGTCCATCTTCACAAGACATCATCAACGCGTCAGTAGGCCCAGTTGCACTTACCATGAGCAATCTCGGTGTTGTCGATGCGAGCAAAGAAGTTTCCGACGGAACGTCCTTTCTTCTCGCCTGCACGGCCGAAAACTATACTGGACTTCCCCCGGCCAAGCCTAAGGGTCACAGGGCGGAATCTGTTAGTGATAAAGAGACCACTCTCAGCGAGCAGGACTGTAAGGAAAATGGATGGATTCTCAAAAAGGAGAATATGTTGACCATCGATTTTCCCAAGCACCTAGATAAGTTGGTGAGTTTAGTTATAGCAATCACCAAATCTGTGGCACGTCAGTTCATCTTCTACCTGGTGCTTAGCAGGTCGACTGGGGTTACAAATACAAGAATTTTGCATCAGTATTTGATGTCAAGCGCTTGGACGATTCAAAAGACTGGCGAGCGATGCTCTGGATTCCGACGAGCGACTTTGAATCGGTCGTGCCTGCCGATGAAACAGCAGTGTGTAGGCTGTTCTTCGCTTGTCGTACCGATTACACTGCTTGCACCATCAAAGCCGAAGCCATCCAGGCTACCGCGGCACCGGAAAAACAAGAAGCTGGCCTTGCAAGGGAGCTCGAGCAAGGTCATGTCAGATTCGATTTACACAACAAGGGCGCTTTACCGCATCTGATCAGCATTCCACGAACAGAATAAGGATCACGCTGGGAACGAATCTATCGTTGGAGAACGACCATTGCTTTCCTTGGAAGATGATCAGGCTCTGGAACATGATGCTTTTGAAACTCGAACAAAGGGCCAAGAAGAACATGAATACAAGAATGACCAGCACGATAGAGACAAGTCTGGCCAGGGAGCTGAACAAGATGAAATACACGGAATAGGAAGCAATGGCAAGGATAAGGATGAGGGTAATGGGGAAGAGGACGCTGACGCGTGTCCAACCGTTAAAAAGGGACACGACCGGTACACATGCAAGTGCAGACTACTCCTAAGCACTCACTGCTCAGTCGCTGACTACAGACAATCTGAATAGTGACACCGCCTACCTTTAACTTTGCAGGTGGAAGTGACTGCTGCACAGTGTGTTACCCGAACATGCAGCGTCTGGCAGCTTGGCGAGCATGAAGACATGCCTTTAAGCTTGTGTGAAGAATTCTTGCACACTTCTCCTCGTGTGGTCGACTTTGTTCGAAATACTGCAGCTCTATTGGGCTCCTCGCCTTCCAGCTGTTATTTAGGTAATTGTCTTTGCGCTGTACTGTTGCATCGCCGGTTAAAAAGCTTACCATCCCCTTTGATAAATCCATGCTGCAGCTTTGACTCATGCATATCGAACGAACCGCTTCAATACTAATGAGATGCCCAGGTTCCGGCTGCCGTATCCTACTCAGGTCAAGAACATCTACGATGCCTATCGACGTCGAAGGTATCTTCACGACAACCCTTTGATTGCTGTACAGTATATGTATGACCGCAATCCGGATTCGTTCATTCTGTAAATGGACCAGTTCTTGTTATACTCATAAGGCACTAATTTGAATGTGTTTCGCCAGTTACCAACCTCTTGATGAAGACCATCAATTCATTGTGGGGCTCTCTTGTCCCAAAGCTCTCAATTCAGCCCTTCTGTTCCCTCATAACGGTATAGGGAAGGATAGTACTTGGCGACATATAAACCACAACGACTGTCCGATGACGCAACTCAACACTGTCAATGATGCTGGACGAATGATACCTTGTGAGCCACGACACAGATCTGACATCTTCGCTCCTTTTACAGCTGAAGACTATTCCTGTGCTGTAGTATGCCTCTTCCTGTCTCAGGAGATTAAGGCTGAGACTTTAGAAGTTCTCCTGCGGGGAGCAAAAGACGCAGTTCGCCGACGAGCTGTACAGATTCGAAATGAGAGACAAGACGGTACGTATCAGGGTAGGTAGTATCCAGGCGTATTGTCAAATGTTTACAGAACAAAATTATGACCTCAGCGATACTTCAGGGGACCAGGACTCCCGATGAGATAGCGACTATTCGTCGCAATGCGAGTCAGTTGGCCGATCAAGAATGGGTACTCGGCTTCGCGATGATAGATAAAGACTCGGCAGAACTGAAAGCATGGGAAAAGGGTGAGTCCGACATAGGGACTGTGATGTCTTTGGACGTTGTGCTTACACCTCCGTCTTTTGTGTCAGTATTTCCCGATTCTACCAGTGACTGGCTTCGGGGAATTGAGCCAGTCAGGCAAGCGTTATCGAACGGTACGAACTTGAACTTCAATATTGTTCGAGCGTCATTGATACCCGTTTTCTTCAGCATTTGATATGCCGGCTGCAGAACAGCAATGTGTGGCAGAATTTTACTTCAGATTGTTCAACAAAACTAGGCAGTGGGTCACTGATAGCTCGACGCATAAAACTTCGTCTGACTTCCAGTATCCTAGATTGGAGGAGACGGTTTGGTTCGCAGACATGTTCAAAATCTGTACGACGACAGAGTACTCCTGCCTCGATTGCAACATGCCGAAGAGCATTCTTCTCGAGAGGTGCATGTCATCGATATCGGAGTGCCTAATACATCAACTAAGACGATCAAGGAGCCACTGGCCGGTGCATTTGGTGTCATTTATGAGCCACATCCGTACTGGTGAATGCCTTAACATTCTGAGCCGTTCAATAGTGTGTAGGCTGATCATTACCCTCAGCACCTGCACTGCCAAAACGATGCAAGCGCGCACAAAAATTACCAACGCGCCTCGTTACCTCATGATCAACTTGGGTCGCACAGAGGAGAGGCAACTCGGGGATCCCAGCAGCAAGGGCGTTAAGATCCACAAAGAGTTGGATCTGAGCGAGTACGCTGAGGGGGAGATAAAAGTAAGCTTCTGGTCAATATTGAGAGCGTATTGTGAGCGATGAACTGATGGGTACCCTTGGCGCAGCTTGAATATAGACTCGTCTCTACGGTTCAGCATCACGCATGTGACCAGAACAGCGGCCATTATATGACCGATATTGCTATTGGCAGTGGATGCAAGAGGTTTGACGATCATACAGTAACCACAGTGCAAGAGCCGTGGAAGAATACGGCGTTCCGTACAAAGAAGGTTGATAACACTCGTGTATGGCAGGATTCACCCGTCATACTCGTGTACGAATCCAAATTCATGAAAGGGGAGGGAAGTAGCCCATCTAAGAAGACTCATCATCACGGAAACATCGTTCGAGCTTCCTCAGCAAATGTCTCTTCTGCTGATCAGGGCATCGTGAGTTTGTGACCATAGTGGAACCCTAGAAGCTGATCACTGACTCAGACTGGCTGTTACTCTTTGCCAGGAGTGCACTCCCGAGTGGCTTCTGCTCTATACACTCGAGCTGCACAAAGCTCTGCCAGGGCTACTAGAGAATTTTGACCTCTCTGCTCCTGATGCCATTTCATCTGTGTGTACCTCAGACCTTTACTCGATTACTTTAGACCTTGAAGCTAATCGAACGTGCCCGACCTGAACATCCGTGACATTTACGCTTGCAATTCAAACGTGTCATCAATTCGCCGGTAGAGAATGGGATAGGTTGGACGGACCTTGTCAAAGATGTTTCGCTCTTCGGCATAGGAGTTGGTCCATCCTTACCCCCGCAGTCTGCCAGTCGGTTTGCACCCGGTCGATGGGGCAGATAATCATATCCTTTGGACATTTCTGCTTCAACGTCATGCACCACCGACCACCATATGCATCGACGGTCCTTTTTACGAAAACCTTTCAACTGAGACAGGAATAGCCGCTCAAGCTGGCAAGTTTCGCGGAAAGGTACGCCACATGCTCTATACGTATCGTTGAAGAGGAAGGCCAGCTGATCTTTCCATGTATTCAGCCTCTCTTCTCTTCGATGTCGCCTTGTAATCAGATCATTTTCTTCGTCCCATTTCCTGTGCATTGGGCTGTAGGGATAATAGATGTGATTCAAAAGCAAATTATCTTGCTGGACAGTTGTGGGGGGCTGTTTAATGCTGCGCAACTCAACTTAGTATGCTCGCACGGGCTAAGGATCAGTTCTAAGATTTACAACGGATCTTCCTTCACATGCATTTACCAGCGTATACGCAAGTTTTTAGAAGAGGTCTATACGCGGGAAAAGCGAGATGCGCCACTACTCACTCACGCGCTGCCACCCGATTATCAGATGCTCCAACCCTAAGTGAGTTCTTTGTCTGATGCACTGTCGTGGAGGAGAATTGTTGAACCCTGCACGTCAAAAAAGGATGAATTCGTGTCGTACGTGCCGCAACAGTCGGATGGACACAGTTGCGGCTTTATCCCGCTAGGTACATGGAATTGGCTGTCCTCGGACTCCGAGCGACCCGGGCACACTGCGAAATCTCAGGAGATTTATGGACGACGGATGAAACTATTCAACTGAGAATGAATGTCTGGATCAAAATCACAAAACTTACAGAAAAGGTTCTTGCGGGCGACCAAACGGCCGAGAACAAAGAGGAAGACACCATTCCGGGTGCTAAGAAAACAACACTAACGCACATTGTGCCATACAAACGCGTCCGTACACGTGCTGGTGAGGAGGCGACACCAAAAGTTCAGGCGAAGAAACCCCGTGCGACGAAGTTACCTCTAAAAGGTGGAGCTCGTCGAGGGAAAGATCATTTTTCCCCAGCTACCCAAGGTAAATTGAAAGCTTAACTCGAACACCGCTGCTCACGCGTATTGACTTCGCGTCCCCGGATACGGATTCAAACATCGTCACCCCTCCCACTTCGCCCGTCAACTGGGACCGTTTCCCGTGTTTGTCGCCATTACCACCCATACGGCATGCCAATCCCGCAATTCTTGAGATGATTCGGTGACGGGAGGAGGAGGATGAAAGGCGAGAGTATTTAAGGGTCGAGGAAATGACCGATCCCTGGATGGCGCCGAATGGGTGCGTAAAGCAACTTGCTAAACGGCTTTTGATTGACCAGATCGACATCATTACAGCGGTCGTATGCTCGACGATCTTCATAGTCGACCATCAAGAGCACTGACTCTAGCTCTTGCAGGTGACGAATTGGTGGAAGCACCCGCAGGTGAGCAATTTAATGGGAAGAAATCATAAACACAGAGATCGCTAACTATCTTTCGCACAGCGCGATATATCGGTCCCGAACAATGTCCCGTGAGCCTTTTAGCGACCGACAGGCGTCAGAGTCATTATTCATTACATCTTTATCTGTTTCAGATTTGTGAGGACTATTTACCCAAAGTTATTCCTGAGAGCCTTCGCCACGTGATATCTCTAATGGAGAATACGGAAGAGCCGACCATTCGCTGGATGATATCTGTCGACTCCTGCAGGCTTAATTACCTGGAAACACACGTGTTTCCTGTGGGTATACATATAGGGTACCCTGAGACTGTAGACTGGAATCAGCTCGAGCTGCGAATCACAAGGGACCTTTTTTGGTTCATACGCCGAACGATGGAAAACCCACGTTCCTCACCATTTTACGACACAGCATGCGAAGAAATAAAACTAGAAGTATCTACAATGTGGCGTCGTCCCCCAAGGCATAATGCACCTTACTGGAACCGACATCGACGGGTAGTTCCCGGCTAGTAAGTGGTCCAAATTGCAAGCGAAATGTCAAACCCCAGCTGAATTTGTGTTCTGATATGGATAGCTACGGCCGACGGGGATTGCTTCTCATCCAGGGTATATTGATCAACCTGGTGCGAGGTCGAGGCTTCCGAACCGCCAATCGTCGACTCCAACACGCTGAGACGGCCGCGCCTCTGACTTATGACGAATGGTTCGAGCAAGTTCTGATGCGAGAAGTAGGATTGCGACTTATCTTGGGTGATATGGAATTCGATCACTCTTCTACTCCGGCGAAGCGAAGGCAGCTTGTATTGAGGGTAATGGTGGAGAGCTTCGATTATGGCTGCGGAAGGTTTCTTTGAACGATCTAGGGTAGAACTAGCTGTATCAAAAAAACCTGGGTAGACTGAAAATTCGAATGGATTGAAACTAAACCACAAAATGACAGAACTATATAGTTTCTTTTGTGGGTCGCTCATCGCGGTCAGGCAACCATCAGGTGGACATCGAGATCGCCTTCAGACCGATTGTACATATATATACGCAGTCCGATCGGCGTCGAATAGCGTTAGGGCCTCCCGCACTGCTGAGTAGCTGAGTTCATCAGTGACACTAACCATACAGCTTTAGGGATAGCCCCCATCCCTGCCCAGTTCTAGCGGAACATTGACAGTTGACAATCAATGATTACTGTTCAACCGCGAATAGTTAACACTAAAACGGCTTTTAGAGATCTATATAGTACCTCAGAGCGTGGACCTGTAGGTGCGCGCGTGTGATACGGAGGCCGAGTCTCCGCCGCGATCGACGCGCACCCTCTATTCCCTCAAGGAAACAAGACGTGGAAATCGATAATGCTATTAGGCCACCATCATCTCATTAATCCCATCACCACTCTCTCACCACCACCGGCCGCGCCGTGTAATCCGGGATTTTTCTTTTGCCTCCCACCCACCCTTCTTGCTGGTTGTTTTCGTGCGGTTATCTACTCCTCCAGGACTATCGGAAAGTTGCCTTTGTGTAGTTGTAATACATGCTTTGTAGCGGCCTTCAGTCTCTGAGCGGGGGTTTGCTCTCTCAGGGACTTGGCTCGCGCTGGCTTATGCCAAGCCGCCCAGACCCGACTTATGATATATGCAACTGAGCTGACTAGACCCGTTGTCGCCGCTTAGAATGCACTATGTGCTCACATAGATGAAGACCACCCTTCAAGGGAGTGGCGGAATATCACTCTGAGTGACTATGAACGAGATCCCAGCGAAAGGAATGCCTCTGTCGTAGTTTGCTCACTTTGCTGTCATACACAGCCCACGGGCAATCTCGAAGTGACTCAAGTGAGGGAGTTTTGCCGAGTTTGCGGTGCAATGGTAGCAGCGACAAGTTCCATGTGACGTTAGATCAATGGAACCATATACTACGTATCAGCTGCCAAGATCATATGTAATATACGAGAACCAACGCAAAGACGTTAGTCGTCCGTTACCGGCTGGAACGGTTCTGACGGCCACAGTGCTAGTCTACCTCCGTACCTGGACCCCTATTGTCACAGTCGCAAGTCTCAAGTGGCCATAGCGGTCGTTCACGGATTCGCCGGTACGGCTTCCTGCACAATACCGACTGCTGCAGTTTTGCGGAGCATTTAGAGCAATTTTGAGTTTTTTGGCCATGCGACTGAATCAGAAGAAGAAGCTTGGTTTTGCCTTTCCCATCGAATGTGAAGGTTAGGAGTAGAACAGGTCTTGAGACTCGCCTTCTGGAGCTCGTTCATACAGAGCAGCGCTTCATATGCAGAGCTCTACCTAGTACGTTTACCAATTCTGAGTTAAACATCAAGTCGTTCCGCCATCCAAACGCCGATCGTGATTCAGCATTTAGACAGCCGAGCTCGACGGCGTTTAGGTTGAACGCGTTCGAACAGATGCCATCCACCAGGAATTCCCGTATTGTAGGCTTGTAGCCAGCCGCGACTGAACGAGCTGTGAGGAAGGCGCTGAAGATGGGGACACACACACTGTCACAGACCTGTCTCCAATATAGCATATTGGACCAATTGAGTGGCGCACTGCTGTAAATGCTAGCGAATGATCTAGATTGAGACACTGGGGTCCTTATCTTCAGCGGTTTGCCGGCTCACTTCCGTACGATGGTGTCTACGATGGGACTGTCTCACAAGACTAAGCTAAACGCCCGCATGAATACGTTTGCCGTCGGTTCTACCTGATCCCTCCATTTGCCTCCTGACGAGACCCCAGCGAGACCCCAGCGAGACCCCAGCGACGTCAAAGACAGAACAATCATCGAGGAACTTGCTGTATCATACATATGCGGATGAGAGGAGCTTCGTGGATGCCACGCCCGAGAAAGTGATGGAGTCCGTCGCATTCGCATTACGTGTGGGATATATCGGTTTTCATACGTAGATCAAGCGTTAAGTGTGTGTGTATGTTTGTCTGCATTCCATAAAGTTTTGACGGCCAATACTGCTGTAGTGAGCGGGAGGACAGAGATACATTTCAAGTCATCGAAACAGTGCTGTTCCGTCTGGCGCATTCGGAGAGCACAAGGTCTGCTGATTTCTGGAAAAATACTCCCTCCCTCAATGTGCTCTGGAAATGTCATCATCATGACCACGTAATGTGATTGCGAGTCTCGATATCAGTTCTATCGGCGTAGTAGGTATGCGACGTACCGATGTCTATAGGCAACCTGGTACGCAGCAGCCGTTACCCGAGAAATCTTACGTAAGCTGGAAGATTGTCGCCCAGAACCGCTGAAATGCGATTCCGAAAGACGCGAGCCAAAAATTCAAAAACCGCCGGATCGAGATAAAGAGACGCTTGAAAAAGGCCATTAATCTCTTTATGATCTTCGCATGAACGGCGACGGGATTGACAACCAGTTCTTCTTTTCGGCCGGGTTTGCCGGGGTCTTTGAGAGGCTTTGCAACCTCGGTCACGTTTTTGCCAGGCCAGACCAGCGTACCTTTCGCCGCGGCGAGTATGTACAAATGCGCAGCCGATTTCCTCTGCGACTTCGCTTTCTGACGCGTTCACCTACATCTCAATGCACGGAAGTGATACGCATATAGTAATAGCAACGTCAGTGAAAATATATCGATACCTCCCTCTCCTGCTACAAATACTTCTTCACCGTTGATTTTTCAAGACAACTTTGATCATGTCGATGACTGGCCAGTGTGATTTGGATCGTTTCACTCCGCCAGCTTCCCTCACGTAAAATGTGTCCTTGAGGACAGGACTCTTCTTGATTTTGGAAAGGAACTGTGTGCATGTCAACGTTTATCAGTTCTCCGCAAATTGCGTACTTCTTTCACCATGCGATACACTACTGACATAATTTGCCAACAAGGGCCTCTGATCTTCGCTGACGTCTTTCCACAAAGCACGATGACCAACGCCATGATGAATTTGAGCCCAGACGACTGTGTGACGGGCTAGATCCTGAGGAAGCGTCTGAGTTTGTTGGCTCTCTGATTCGCCGACAAGAATATGAATTTATGAAACTAGCAATCCGCCTGCTCACTTGAACGACATGCAGGGAATATCTCCCCATCAACTTCATCGAGCGATCTGACCCATCAAATGACTCCAACCCCAGTATCATACCGGTCGAAGCCAAACGGAACTTGCTCTTCTTGCTTTCTTTCGGCCGAAGTATGGAGATGTGTTGTTTCATTGGTGCCTGTGCTGGCGTAGGTGTCACCAAGTGGGCCGAAAGACTGGTTTGACTTCGCAATTGCGAAAGTGCAGCTAATCACCAGATACCAAAAAGAAATCTTCCAGCAAGGTGAACGCAAGCCAAGCACGTGTCATTGTTCCACTTACCTCTAAGCATCACTATTTCTCCGGCTCAGTTTGGATAAGAAGCACGGGGGCGGGCTGAGTGCTCGCCACTACTGGACTGTTATCGCCCTGAGTACTATCATCCTGAGTGTTCAAAACGGACCGAATGGTGATGTCCATCCGCTCCAGCAGAGGCGACGCTGGAGGTACTTCGTTCAGAGGAGCCTCTCGCACTGTACTTCTTGGAAGGGCGGAGGAAGGAGAGACCAAGTTTTCGCGCTGAGCCGCAGTAATAACCCTTTGACTCGCCTGTCGACTGCTCGTAGGAACGGCGGTAGGCCTGGCGATTGACGTCGTAGGTACCACTAGCTGACTAGCACTCCCTTGGGCGGATCTTCGGGGAAGGAGAGGCACCCTGGCTGTCACTTGGATGGCATTACGATCCTCTATAGCGCCGGTCAAAGGTGTCAGTGGCTGGCTGGCGTCGAGCTGTACTGCTGTACGAGTTTTCCCTTTGGGTCCTCCAGTGGTACCAGCTAGCGGGGTTGCGGTGGCCGTGGTGCTGCAGTTGACAGTGGACTGCGTAGTACCGGAGCGAGTGTTAGCTCGCCTTAACGGGGCCTTTGTAGCAGCTACCATATCGTGTATGAATGTATGAGAGACACAATATACTTTCGAGCTATGCGTTTTACACGGTGTTGAGCATATCTGACGGGTTTACATGTAAAAGGCAAAAAACGAGACATTCCCTTTGCGGATCGTTTTTAGTGTCACGTGTTTTTTGAGGGACAGGGATGGACACAATCAAATATATCGTCTAGAAGCTATCCTAGTACAAGCGAAGCCGATACACAAGAGACCGCCCAAAGGTCACGACCGTGCCATGTTTCGGCGGAGCATAGCAGTCACGGATTCGTACTCCCGCATGAGTTTTTCGTACTCTTCGTCTGAAGCTATGGTTAATCTGCAGCACCAACATCGCGGTGATCTACTAATGCCAGCAATTCTTCGATACTCACGTGTCGGCGACCTTCGTTGCAATAAATATACGAGCGTCACGTCCTGAGGCTCATTGTCGGGCGAATTTGAGCCCCCATGAGCTCGACGTACCGAAGGATATTGTCCCGCTATGGACTGTCTCTGCGCTTGTTCAAAAGACGAAAAAGATGCCTGCGAAAGGCTATCTGCGTATAGGGGGGCAGAAGCCGTCGAGGAGCCTTGGCCAGAGGGATGACAAACCTCTGGTGATGGCTTGTGGCCCGCGTACGAGTCAAAAAGGTTGAATTTTCTGGGCAAGGGCACTGTGAATAGGCCCGCATCTGATTTTATACTGTTGAGGTGTATCCCTGGTCGACGCGCGTTGTTGTTTACACCTTTTCTCTGGTATTAAGATCAATGCTTTCGCAACACATAGAAACAATGTTTAAGACAAACGCTTGAGCGCCGAGATATAGAAAAGACATGCCGCGTCATAATCAGGATTCCGATCGGGCAAACCGAGCTGACAACAGGCCGCTCGAATGGCTGGAAGTCAGAGAACGAAGAGTCTCTACCATGCTGTCGTTTGCTAATTCGTTCATATTTCATCCTCTTCACCACCAGTAGCCCGGTTCCTCCAACTCATATCACTCCCCCACAGTTCGGCTCCTCGCCACCTACGACCCCTCAATCTCTGTCGCCGCTCCTTCTCCAACTTTGAAACCGGTCTTAAGACCTAGCGGACTCGGGACCAGTAGTACGCTCCCTCTCCTAGATCGCTCCTTCTCATCATATCTGCCATTATGTTTGCTAACTCACTGCGCTCCTTGTTGTAGTGGTAGTGTCTGCAAACCGTCGTGCTATGTTCTAGATCTACTCGCTGTCGTGTCGCCGCTGCCGGAACTCCCGCAGCGGCCTAATATTGAAAGGAAGAGGGGAGACTATTGCAAAAATTTCTGGCACTTCTTGAACTGCACGCACGGCGGTAACTATCTTGCCTATACCACTTTACGATAACTTGCGCTTCCTCCTTCCCTTACGCAGCTTGATAATATCTGTCTCATGAAGTAGCCGGTTGTCAGTCATCCGCATACCAGCTTAGGCTTCATCATCGGCCATGCAAGGAAAGTCATGGAAAACAGATAAATCGTTATTTGTGCGCATCCGTCAACTCCGCAATGTAAATATCTCTCTGACAAATTTGTGACTCCCTCGGCTTGATAGACTCTTCCAACCAGAAGTCATAAATCATAATATTGGGCGTACCTCGGTGTACCCGTGTAGAATTGAGAGGCGAAAGAACTGGGCATTTACCATCATCGCAGAAAGTTGTAGGTTTTGTACTGATCCTCAAGTCTTTGACCTCGGACGACCATGCTGACTTCAGCTCTCTCCTTAGGTGTACACTTTATTTTACAATTGTACAATGCAGCCATATAGTAATACCCTTCCAGCACCATCGAAAAGCATCTCTCCTTTTGCAAACCTAGCACGAGAACAAGGTACAGGTGGTCCGCTTCCACGGTCCCGCCTTCCCGGTACCTGTGACAAACGCAATGATACTTGATCACTTACATGCAGCCCGGCTTTAGCTCAAGTCCGCATCACGCGCATATGCATATCGATCTCACCTCTCAGGGCAGTTCCGCACCATCCTCGTCATCATCAAGTTCTGGCATGACGCCGCCACCTGCTGTCTCGAAAGCCACATATTTCGCTTTGGGCACAACCGCGATACGTCCAGCCGGGGCGAGCAGCATATCAACGTCGACCGCCTGTAGACCACAGGCCCTACCGAGTAGCATAGGTGGCTTTTCCACGTTCAACCAGGCTTCGCCGAGGTGAGGCTCGATAATTGCCAGTATGTTTTCCTCGCGTTCCCCCAAAAAAACGAACAAACACCAATACCTTACCAAAAGAGCATTCATCATCGAAATCTGCTTCCACATCGGTCGCCTCTAAATGGCGATCCACCTGCAGCGTGTACTGTTCAATAGGGGATTCTAGTTTAGCGGCGAATCTTGCAGGCAGACATTGCCTTACCTTCACCCAGCTGCGGTCGCGACCTCGACTACTATCTTTCTCCGAGCTTGCCATATATCTATGTCCACCGTGATCAGGATGGCACTTGAGCGATCTGAAGAACTCCATCGACAAGGCGATAACATCGTGTTCAGTCACTTATCGTAGGTCGTCGGCGAACATGTCTGCATCATTGTAGTACGTGGACGAAAGGTGACTGACAATAGCCAGCCTGCATCGATGGATAGGAAGCGAAGGTTCTGTAATCCTGCCAGTCAGACAGCATGTGTATTTGGCGCTTTCCAACTCTGTGTCGTCCGACCTGATACCGGGAAGATTTGCCTTTTTACTTCCCATGAAGAGCAATACTTGTAAGGGGTCGGGCAGAGAGGCGACTACGTTCTGGATCTTTGCAACAGAGGAATAAGGAATTCGTTAGCTGTCGCTCAATTAGTAACATGCAGTTCGCTCCGCACCATACCTGCTCGCGGATCACTATGCTGTTGTCCAAAGCAGTGATGGCGTGAGTCCTATTCTTTTACGCCTTCCTCTTGATCGCACCGCATGTCCTCTGCATTGAGAAGCACCAGTAGTTGCATAAAGGCCCCTGCTCGGCAATACAGTCGGCGACATACAGCAGTGCGTGCAGGGGATTGGTACAGAGTGGGAGATTGCGATATTTGAACTCGTAGTACAGGCTATCAGCAAGGACTCATGTCAGCGTCGCCACCGCACAGCTCAAAAGCATATTTCTGTAGCTGAGCGGCATTGCCTCACCTGTCAAATCTTGACACCCAGCGTCGAATCCCGTCCTGCAGGAAGGGGATCTGGGTTGGCCGGTGAATGTTCAAATGCTACCATGACTTTGGTGAGCTCCGATAGATCTAAGAAATGATCAAAGTGAGCTGCAGGCAGATGTCCCTTGAGTACAATTGGTCCGAGAGTTGTGAGAAAAAACAAATGCGTGTCCGCCGTTCAACGCCAGCGGCTCGAGATGGCAGTCAAAGTCCCACACGTCTGCGAGGGAATAAGTCTGGATGAGCTCGTGACCATGGTGTCAATCTGCTTCAGACTTTGCTTCGAAAGGACCCAAAGGTGAGAATGGCGACCCTTTTTGTTGCCGAGCATGGTCTGCGATTTAAACGACCCATCCCACAATTCCAGCAGCCTGCTGCTTCATCACATTCTCCAGCAAAACATGCATGATATCTACTGGGAAGGATTTGGGAAACTCGATAGAGCCGATCTCGTGAAAGATCGACTGTCCGAAAGCTTCTTTGGTCAGGCTCACACGTCGATTCAGTGTGATCATTGGCTTACAGCACCTGATATCCCCGCCTTCATGCTCCGCGCATCCCTCTCACTCGCTGTTATGCCTGGTACTATTATATCAATGACATGAGCCTTGACTCCAGCGTCGTTCCGCTTAGGAAGATTGGCGTAGTCTATATCGCGGATATTACGAGCTTGAAGACTTAGCGGAAGATCAGAAGGCTTCCTGGCGATGTAGTAGGTCGTCTTGAATCGTTGTTTCGGGGCGGCGGATGGCTGGAGAGGAGGTTCGACGTCGGATGTATGCACCAATTCAACAACGGGGGTCAACGTTGGTGGGTTTATCGGGCAAGGAGCCACGGCTGGAACGCGATCGGGTTTGCTGGAGAGGGAACGCCATAGTTGTGACAGTCGCCTGAGGACCGCGTTTGGAAGATTGGCTGGTCGGATTATGAGATAAAACTGCGGGGCCTGTGTGTGGTGAGAAGGTTTTAGTCTTTGATCAGAGAGAGAGATTTGAGAGATAACGGAGAGTGGTGACCTACTAGCCGGCAACGGCTGTACAGCAGGTACAATATCGTCCTCCTCGACGCCAGTGGTGTATGGACACCCTTCTACTGTGCACCATCGGCATGATCTCTTGCTGCTGTGCCCCTTGAATTGCATCATCTGTTGGTGCAGTGTGTAATTTGAGATTCCGAACATAATTGCGTTCCCTGCCTTTCCGACTTACCTTTGCAACTGCCGGCATGTCGCCGTTGATCAAAATCAGGTGTGCCCTGAGTCGAAAACTCACTATCTCTCCGCCGACCCATCGCCTCGCCGCAACGCCTCCCAGGGCTAATTTCTTCAAATCCTGAACCAGAGGGTAGAGGAAGCTGTCAAGGTTCAAGTTGCGTTCCACATCACTTGACGTTCCTGTAGAGAAGTGGCTGTTTAGATCAGTGAAAAGGTGTCAAGAGCCATATCGGGACTGCTTACCCGGTATGATTCCGCAACAGATCTGGTCACCCTGAAGCGTTCTAACTTCAGGTGGAAGCGAGAAGTTGGTGAATAGCAAGGGCCAGGCATCCAGACGACTCCTCTTGTAGAGGGTCACATCATTAGTGGCCAACCCTAACGCGATATCAGTCAGGTCCTGAAAATACGTCCTTCTGGGCTTTTGCTCGACTCCATACCATTTCACCGATTGCTTCATGAGACCACGATAGTACGACCCATCATGAACGTCGTCCATGAACTCTGGATCCGATTGTTGTCGTCTACCAAGGTATTCTTCTATCATCGCACAATACTCTTTGTTGGAATAGGTGGATTTCAGACGCGAGACTGGGGAGATGTAGGTGTATGTTTGCCGAGGTCCCAGTTGTTCTCCATTCGCATTCTGTACAGAGATACCGATGAGCGCTGTGACTGAACACCCGATCGAGTGATCACTGTCATGAATGACTTCAGTCAGCATGCAGCCTCACCTGACATCCTGTCATCAGCTGACAGCCGCCTCTTCGGTTCAAGCGGATATCCGATAACTCAGTCCTCGGCTGAAATCAAAAGTGTCAGCCATCACTCATCAATCATTTCGTGATTTGCAATCCGCGCGCCGCGCGTTGTTCGAGATTTGTTCCAAAGTGATCGAGGTCGCGGGCGACCCTGATCACTGCCTCTTTCCGTATAGTATACATAGCGAGCTTTCAGACTCGATTCCCCCTCGCCTTGTAATCCGTTTTGCTCTTCAGAGCAAGATCATATGTCAATACTATAGTCACGTGTTTTCAACTATAGCTTAGTGGTTCGAACCCACTGCTTGTCGTCAGTCTTAGCCTTAGCCCTGTTCCCTCTTGAGGTCATTGTCGCACCCAAGTTTCGAGTCTTAGCTCAACAGCCTCCCGTTCGTGACAATCACTCACGTAAAGGAAACGATATTCGTGACAGCTGTCACACAAGGTCGCCGCTTCGTATCCGCCTGTATAAGCCTTGCAGCCATTTATACAGCAATCGTAACGGCGCACGTCCAAGTTAGCTTCCATAGCTAGCCAATGGAATAATTGCCACCGAGAGAGATCGAAAGGAAAAGGGAGTGTGGTGGCCGGTGCTATTTTGCTCAACAGATCCCATGCTTTGGCATTCGCGGCGACGGCGTTGCACCAATGGACGGCTCGTAGCAGGGTCTCTTTGGCCTCACTGTGATCTTGTTGGTGGTATAAAAGAACTATGTTCGAGAGGAGACAATTGGAGTCAAAGCGTCAGATTACTAGCGAGTGGACACCTTGTTAGAATATCACTCAGCGACTTGCATTCGTGAAGTTCTCTCTCCTGTTCCAGTCGCTTGGCTGTGTGATCTTCTTCCTCTGCGTCTGGAGTTTGCTGTCGGTAAAGATCTTCCGTGGATAGCCCAAAAGAGGCCAATATGTTGGCGGGATCTGCCTCTGATGATTCAGAGCAGTTTGTGCTCTCACGCGAGTTCCTCTCGCGTTGACTGTCATATGAGGAAGAGTGTGCCAGGTGAGAAAAGAGATCATCTGGGGTTAACACATAGAGTTTAGATGCATCTATCGATCAGGTCGAACGAGTACTGTTACCTTCGCTCCTTTCGTGGTTCTCCGGTGCGGACCGTGGGGGAACAATCTAAGAATATGATCATAATCGACATACATCAGTAGTGGCACCTGACCTCCTCTTGAGCCCACGGGTCTCGCATTTAAATCTTCGATGGGATTGAGCCCAGACGACTGCTGAAGTATTCCTAGAAGTCTTCCGTCGTACCCACCTCGCCGGGCTTTCTGTTACGTCCAAAGTTTACTCCAGACTGTCAGTACTTTGTCACATGCCATTCACAAGCAGGGAAACAGATACTTACTCGCATGGAGTTTTAGGTTAGGAGTACCGTCCATGAATGGGCTCTTCAAAATCGTCGTGACTGCTAGATGGCGACATTCACGCGTTCGTCCCGTCTTTCTCGATTCGGGCTTGATGATCTTCATATATAGCGAGTAATACCTTTCCGGAAAGCCCGATCGCACGGCAGAGACGGAAGAGATGGCTCGTAATACCGATTTGGGCCGGTGCGGACATATCGTTTGGCAATAATTCCAATCTACAGGAATAAACGGCGATAGATCACCAAAGACACAAAATCCATTGATTTCTTCGCGAACGCGATACAGTATACAGACGAGTCACCACCAAAAAACCACGATCTTCCGGCTCACTTCTCGCCAACGCCACAGTGCCTTGAATCAATTGAGAGACTTTCCGGCGCAGGAGCTGTGAGACTATCCGCTGTGGTTGGCCTGTTGAGTACGCTAGTAACGCTAAGGGGACGACGTTGTCGCGAAACCATAAGAACCGGCGTGGAGGAGGGGTGGTTCCGCTTTGGCCTGTTATCTGGGTCACGTCGGAGCAAGTCATGTCAGTAAGAACAGGATGGCCATCAGAAAATTCTACCACACACCTTCGTCTCCGATCTCCGCATCTCCTATCTTTCTCTTGCTGCAGCCCCGGTTCTCATTCCCTTTCACCTCCTTCTGTTCGATTCTGACAGGCTTGGCGAATCTTGCCCACATGCCTTCCACTGATTCAGGATCCTTAGCTTTCAGGTCCTTGACTTCCCGCTTCAACTCCGTATCTCTCGGAGTGCCTGCTCTTGTGCAGTACTGTTTCGAGCCTTTTCGGAGTCCGGTCTCTCCTATAACTTCGCGTATCGGTCTTGTAACCTCCGTAACTCTTGTCGAAATCCTTCGCTCTCGGTGCGCGCCTCTGGGATCAAGAAGTAGGAGTTGTGAAGTCGAATTGAACAGTCTTGATCTCTTTCATGCAAGCCGCTGATAGTTTCGTGTTGTTCCATCATCTGTGAGAGGAAAACATTATCAAGCGAAGTCGGCCTCTCCAGTATCACCGACGAAGAAGCAATCAGGAACGCAATGAAGCTACCAACCTGCTTGCTAAGCTCTGCGACAGTCATACACTGATATCAACCTGTGCCGGAGCATGAGATTGATCCGCTGATGGAGTGGCTTACCTTGTAGCCGCTCTGCAGCCTCATCATTCGCTTTCAGAGTCTGTCTCCAAAAGTCTGCGGCGGCTTCTCCTCCGGTGTTCAACGCGAGAAAGTCGACATTGCCGCTGGAAACACTCATTGAATATGGTCTACTAAGTGAAGCACAAAGCACCGAACATCAGTAGAGATTGCGTCCAGCCACCAAATACCTGCAAAACACAATACGTACCACTGATACACAGCGATTCTCAGCTGACCTCCAACCATCACTTCATGACGATACCGGATCTACAACTATCAACGCCGATCCAAGGCGGGCGAGTGCCAGGTGCAATATCAGCGCACGATTCCGATGTCTGAACACTGCTGAATTGCTCGCGGGCGGAAGCGTCTGCGGGAGGCAAAAGGGAAGCAACTGGTCAGCCTACAGCTGTAGTTTATGACGTTAAAAAAGCATCATCGTCTTCATTGGCAATACTTGATGCCATCAGGTGTAACTTTACCTATCGCTCACAGCTGACCGGCCATCTTCTCTCGCTGACCCACGAATGCCAACGACACTTACCAAATAGCGGCCGGAGTAGCTGTCCATGAGATTATCATCGCACTCACTGCTCATATCGTTCATGTCCTTTCCCTGTTCCACGCCATCGTCCTAGCCCACATTTCCAACTCATCATGCCAGCCACTCGTCCGACACCAAGAAGGAAGAAGGCAGCCGCCACCAAAACGCTTCATCTACGCGCGGGAGAGGAAGATATCTAGACTTACTTATAACAATCTACGACATACGATGGCTGTTTGCGAGTATCCCATTGCGAGGCCGGCCTTAGGGGAGGGAAGCGAGTACCGCATTCCCTGCGTGCGTCTCGTATTCGGTCTTCGCTATCATAGCGATGACAGAGGTATGATAAACCGTCATATCTGGAATGAAATGCAAGTTTGTATACAGCCTTTTTCTTGCTGCTTCTCAACGGCAGGTAGATGTGTATCATGTGTACCAAAAGCTCATCTGTAACTCATGGTGTCACCATCTAGTCAACTGCTCGCGCCGTCATTGCCTCTGCCAGGCTGCTGAACCAGCTCAATGACGATCTCAACTACAAAAGATTGCTTCCTCACAGAAAACGAGATCTTCGAAACCAGGTAAGAACCGTAAGATTGTAGTTTGATGAAGTGTCATTGTTATACTCAGCAGTGTCCACATAGCTAATTCACCTGATTCACGTCGTTTCAGCTCAAGGGCTTTCTTGTCATCAATCCCCTGATCAAGGAGGTACTCTTCGTGAACAGTGACCTAAATCGGCCCAAGTTCTTTGAGGAGTGGCCCTTCGATAAAATGCTTATCACCGCGACCGGATCAGAACGGTAAGCTAGACCCTATGCTAGTGCAACATGGAATGCCTAGCAACAATTGTACTATTTCACACCCTGTTAGAACTACCATGAATAACAAGGCCGCCGATTTGGCAAAGCTTGCAAGCTCGATCGCTGAGAAGAGGGAAACCAGCGGAGGGCAACCTTCCTGGCTGGGTAAGGAGCAGAAATTGATCAAGAAGATAGCGAAGACGCCTAAAGGCCGTCCCTCATTGAACGGTCATCTATCGGATGGCGATGATTGAAAGCCATCGCTCTCGTTAGTATCCGTGTCCTGCTTTCCGAAGATCAAATGAATGTATATAGCCTGATGAAAGTAGATAAACCACCCATAGCGCGAATTGCCGATCTGAACGTTCCAAATAGTGTGACCGGTGTCACAAGAAATATCATAATCGATTGTGAAGCCATTGATTCATTGTGCACATTGTCTGACATTGCAGCAAACTGTCGATGAAGCATAATAAACGGGGCGGTTGAAAAGAAGCCGCAGGAACAATACTCTGATAAGAAGCATGTCTTTGAGACCGAATGGAAAACAGCATTGTCTTCAGATGGCGGTTAGGGCATTATTAAAATGAGAAGCCATACCTATATTTGAAGAATCCTCTTGTCGGCAGAATATTTTTGTCTGCTGCCTACTGTCTTTCTATATATACATACAACTCTGGACAAAAGGTATACTCAATCTCTTTCGCGGAAACGATTTATCTTAAATCTTCGTAGCTAAATTTCCTAATATATAGCTTGTGAAGCGTATTCAATTTATAGGGCTGGAATAGTCATAGTGGGGGGGACAGGTCTCGCCAAGCTATATGTCCAAAGACACAAATGTGTCAAGAGTAATACATCAGCCTCCGAATGCGGACATGGTGTACACTTACAACTTCATCGTCGGTCTGACTTGTGCTGTCCAGCTGGCTACGAATCGGTTTCGGCGAGTTGGTCACCTGGGACTCGAAAAAATTGAACTTTCTGGGCAGTGGCGCGCATGTTTCCCCAAACTGTTCGAGATGGGCGATGGACAAACGCTTAGTAGTGGTTTAGCAAACAGTTCAAGTGGACGCTTGCAACCTCCTTGTCACGGTCAGAGATGGCCGCGTGGTGGGATGGTCGATCAGAGCAAGTATACGTCGGCCAGTATATTGAATTCCACTTCGCAGAAAAGCGGGATTGCCGCTGCCTCGCCAGGGATGCTCTGTGATCTCGAGATGTACGGTCAGGCTTTTTCCGCCCTTCTATACGTGGACGAGAATGCGCACGAATCGTGAATCGACAGGCGGATCTCCGGCACACGGGGAAGAGGCATGTCCTTTGCGTAAGGGCTGGCATAAAGCGGGTCATGGAGTGGAGAACGTAGACCATCAGAGAAGCCTTGTAAGCTGAAAGCCTAGTCCATATGTAAATCTTGATAGCATCCTACTGAAAGGGTTCTCAGTAACGATGGCTTGAAATGCTCGTTTACAATCAAAGGTATACCAACCACTATACAACTGCGTTATCTTATTGTCCATTCCCCAATGTCACACTCCCTTTCACCCGCTCGTGCCATCTGCAGTTGCAGTCACCTTTTCCAAATGCTCCTTGCGCCGTCTTTCCAGCTCCGCCGAAGTGATACTCGCTTTGAACTGTTCCTGTAGCTAAGGCACTTGTATCAGTCAGTGGCTCGACAGGGGAAAGGCGGAAACGACTTACAGAGACCAGTTTATCTGCCGTCCATAGTCTCTCCGTAATGGTATTCAGGTACTCGAACAATTCTTCCACATTGTCGCACGCCATTATCCCTTGTTCTCCTAATTTGAGAATGGCAATCACCGTGCACGGTATCACCTGAAGACAAGGACTGTCAGCACATGCGCTAGAGACGAACCGGACGGAACGTACATCTCTTCCTTCAACCATGAAACAATCCCACACCCGCAACACTGTCTCAATCGGCAAACAGTTGGCGAAAATACTCAAGATCCATCCGAAAGTAATCGCAGAAACTTCTACTCCCATCTCCCTCAAGTGCGCCGCAACGTCCGGTAAGAGTGCGTCGACAAGATCGTTGATTACGGATTGTTCGATCATGCTTCCCTGCAACGACGGAGTAAACCAGTCATCTGGCAACATGTTTTTGATGATGCTGACGAACGTCCAGTATGCTTGTTCTTCAGCGTCGTACGTGAGGAGGAGGGTGGCGGCGATGAGATTCATGCCTTGGCAGTATCCTAATTGGCAAGCGTTAAGACCGAGTCACCATACGCCGAGAAAAGTGAACTCACCAATCTGCGGATCACGCCACGAATAAGCTGTCAAACACCTTCGCAACTTGTCGCACCCAACTCCATCTCCACCAAAAAAGACATTCGTCGGAAACGTCCTCCTCACGTCCTTTTCAATCTCCAGCAGCGTCGGATGCTGCGTGTCTGCCTGATGAACCGCCAAGATCTCTTGATATTCGCCAGGCGTGAATGCCTCCTTTGCACCTGAACATTCCGCCCATACCGATGCACGCAAGGCAATCGGGATGCCAACGGTATGTACGAGCGTAAGAAACCGTTTCATCAAGTCACGCCCGATTTTCCCGTCCCCGAGGTTGGCGACGCCGATGATATCCTCGTTCCACCCTTGGCCTTCTTGTCCGCCTGCCGTGGTAAGTCGGGGAAGCCGTTGCCGTCGGTACTTGAGAAACGCGTGCCATTTCTTCATTCGCTCGTGTTCCTGCTTGTCGTGCATCTCCGCCAGCTGGCCGAGCAGCGAAACGAGCGGACGCCGGTACTGCGCTGCGAGTTGATCGAGTTTTGCTTTCCTGATATTGATACTCCCGCCAGTACCGGCCGGCGGCGTACTGGTCGATGGCGGCGGAACAGTCACCATCTCGTCAGCGGATGATAGTGTCGGCCGACTAGGCGAGGGCGTAAACGTCGCAATCGTCGCTGACCGATGTCTCCCGACGGTGACTCTACTGGGCTCGACAACCGTATCCGTGATGGTCGTCGTATGCGGCACCACCACATCCCGCTCCCCTTCCTCTGACGCCTCGGAATCCGCTAAACCCTGCTGCAGATCCAACAACATCTGCACATACTTTAGATGATATACGAACCCATACCTGTCGATATACGGCTCCAAATCCACCTGTTTGCTCTCCGCCTCGAACCGCGACGGCAACTGTTGCGCCACAAGCTTTCCCTTCCCATTCCCATTCATATGCGTCGCCACGGGAGAATGCGGTAACACGGCAGTCGCACGTCGGAGAAGCATAGGCGGCGGTCTCTCCCCCGGTTTAACCATAGCCTTCATCTGGACTGCATTCTCACCCCACGACGGATCCTCCTCATCCGCACCACCCATATCCCCACCACCACCTGGTGCGACTCCTGATCCGCTTGTTGTTGTCCGGCTACGACGACGACCGCTGCTCGTGTCCGTGGATGCGGATGTGAAGACGCTGACGATGCTGCTCGATCTTCCTGCCCTCGTTCCGGACCCGCGCATCAGATCCTTGCCGTGCACCGATAGTCGGTCTTTGGCGACTTGTGACGGTGTACGAAATGGCGGCTGTTGTTTTTCTGATTCGGTAGGTGGTGATGGTAGCGCGGATAACGTACGTAATAGCGATTTCCGTGCCTCACCTCCTTGCGAGAGATCTTTCTTGGGACTCGGACGGGACGGGATGCTGTTTAGCGTTGCTGTTGATGCTTTTGACGATGCCGCTGACAGAGAGTCGGAAGAGGAGAGAGGTGTTGCCGTGGTTCGGTTTGATGACTGGTCGGGAGCGGGAATAGTAGCCGGTACCGCAAGTCGGTCGATATCACCTAGCCCACCATCCGCTACCGCATCGACCGTCATACCAGCCCCATCCCCATTCCCTAGCGGCGCAAGCGGCGATCCCACTACCTCCACCGCACCTTCTCCTCCTCCTCCCGAGCTTCCCTGCCCCACCGCCACCACCAGCTCCTCCTCCTCCTCCATCCGCTGCTCGGCAAAGGACGACCGCGTGCCGACTCCATGCGCTGGTGCGGTATGTGACGCTACAACCGGCTCTGTTTTAGCGGCTGCGGGTTCAAAGGTGCGTTGTTGGACCGCTGAGGTGGTTGGTTGGGTAGATACCGAGCCTGATCGGGAGCGGGAGCGGGAGGCCGATGGTGCGTTGTTGGTGTTCAAACCCGGGGAAGGGGTAAGAGAGGCTGAAGTCGACGTAGTTTCTGTTGTGGCGGTGGTGGACGCGGCTGAAGCTAAAGGAGGCGATGCGACGTTGCTGCTGCTGTTGTTGTTGTTCGGCGGCGGAGTACCAACGGAGAGAGGAGTGGTCGGCGTGCTCCAGAACGCAGTGAAACCGCTCCAACTCGCTTTACTACCCCGGCGTTTATGCTTTTCCGCCTTTAGACGGTCTGCGTAGGTGGGAGGGAGTTGAGAGGGACGTGTTGGGTTGTGTGAGTGGAGGAGGGAGGTTGAAGTGTCTGTGAAGAAGAGAGAATGGGTGCGTACCGGCGTTTGACGGGAGTGGTTTCTTGACGAGGATCCGTGAACCTGCCCTTCCTCCTCCGACTGCAACGACTTCGTTTCCTAGCATATTCCCACGCAAGTTTGTGCTGCTCGTCCCGGTAAAGGTGGTACTTGATGCTACTCCGCTGAACGACGTCCTTTTGTGCTGGCCAGGCGACGATGTGGTTGCATGTGCTGGCGGGAATGATACAGTCTCCCTCGGCAGCCCGATATCCGTCGCCAGTGCCTCGCCTAAGCGCTCCGAGACGGACATGGCTTCCATACCCTACCCATCGGTCTGATCAGTACTGCTATACCTTGTTAGGTAGGACATAGCCGGCTCACCTCTGCTAGACTTGCGTTCCAGGCGTCGTCGTCGTCGTCGGCGTCTCCGATTCTTATACGTGTCCGACGTGGTGGACTTGGCGGGAAGAGCGGTTCCTTGTCGTCGTCTTCTGCCGGATCATCGTCGAGGTTGTCCATGGTGTCAATACCAGGTCCTAATTGAAGATTCCATGTATGTTGGGCTGAAACTGAAATGGAAATGGACAAGATCAAGGTTGGTCGGTCATCCTGAATGAACATGATGTCTCTGTCTGGGTTTGCATCCGCCGTCCCCTCACGCGATACGAGTACGGCTCTCGTTTCCATTCACTCGGCATTATTTGCCACGACATGGTGGTGTAGTGGTCAGTCTCAAAGTCGATAGTGCAGCTGTAGTGGCGAGGTTCAAAGATAGATGACCGGGTAACGACGGGATTCCCAATCAAGTGTTGTTTCTGTCTGCATTCCACCCAGGCGTCGTCTGGCACACGCGGATGGAGCGACAGGAAGGAGAATACGCCAGGACACATCATTTAATGCCTTGATGAGCCACCAGCCGGAGCGTGATGAGCCACCGGTTGGTCGTGAGTACCCTTGTTATTGTTCAGGAGGCATGTGGAGCATTCGCTGTAAGGTCTCCAGGGAATATCGCGCAGCGCCTTGATTCAAGCTCGACACGAGCCGGAAAGAATGGCTATACCTCGAGGTCCACCTTTGTTCACGCAATCGCAGGCTAACTAAATGCGCAACACAAAAACCCGCTGGTTGTGGAATTGGTTGGAATGTGGCGACACAGCATGTGTCGCTCAATGGACCACCTTGTCGCTTTCTTCAAGCAAGTTGAACTTGCGCTCTTTATTGCCGATAGGTAACAGCCTCGAGGTCCTCCTACATCGCCACGTTTCACCCAAGCTTCCACATCATCCTCTCCTCACCATCAGCTACCCAACAAATGGACGCTCGCGAACTTCCTGCGACTACCGGTGGTGGAAACTAACCCCTAAGGTGCTCACGGAAAGCCTAGTACCACGTCGTTCATGACATAGCGATACCCAAGTGATTCAACGGCCTTTGGGCAAGGTCTTCTCACGGCGCAGCGTCCACATGCTCACTCTGGACGTTTTCATCGACGTTATCCCCGTTCTAAAAAATCCTGCGAGTTTCGAGCGGAGGGGGTTGCGTCTTTCTCCAACCAAGCCAGAATGAAGCGTCCTGTTTTGATGTTTTGAGGAATGCGTCAACATCGAGTACGACTCTATCATCTAGAATTCCACGCACAGCTATCAACTGATCTGGAGATATATCGCAGACGTCTGATAGAGTCAAGTGGCAAGACGACGACACCACCGGGGAGGTAACTTGCAAAAACACTCGTAGACAAAGGTAGGCGAGCTCGAATCGGGTAATACAAGACAAGCCATCTGATAATCACTTGAGCCGCCTCAGCGTTCGAACATGCTCCGCATACGGCATCCGACAAGCTCAAGAATGAAGAAGGCCTTTTATTAGCGAGCACCACGAGTAGAGCTTAATTTCCGTTCCCGCGAGCCACTAGACGACAAACAGCCAACGCGGCATTCTTCTTCAACTCTTTTGAACGGCCATATTGGTCAGTTGTGTCAAGTCTGTTTCAACGTACCAAACAGCCCGGCCATACCTGATCAAATGCACTAATTCGACATTTACACTGGCCGGATCTGATGTATCTCGCCACCGCCACACCTCAACAAGTCTCTTGCCCAATAGTCTATTATGCATGACTTGCATTACGTCTATCATTCCATTTCAGAGTTGCCTAATCTGCTAAACTGAACGTAGGCTGCGCACGGACGACGACTTGCCTCGACAACGGAACCCGGATCTGCCACGGTCCTCGGCATGTCTGAGAGGGACATCGCACAAAACTGCAGATCAATCTCACAGAGTTGCAAAGTCTGACGAATTTGGGCAAGGCCTGCGTATTGTGTTCTGTATCACTGTTGGATACGTTTCTGATCCATATGCATATATATTTCTCCACTTCATTCTAAATGATATGCTCCACGTAAGAACTACAAGCTTTCTCTTACACTTTCACCGTCCCAGACCAATACTCGTATCCATCTGACCGTCCTCGCATAGCCTTCACGACCCGAGGATCTGGTTTCCAGATTCGACTCGAGTAGTCGTCGGAGCATGTTACGATCTAGATTGTGCAGATGGCGGATGTCATGAGCTATCGTGTCGCGAGACTACTGTAGCGTAGGACGGCGAAAGAACGTACCTGATCTGCGGCCCAGTCCAGCGCACCGACCTGTCGTGTATGACCAGCGCCGAACCCACATTCAATCCCCTGCATTGCATTCACCGGCCCTTCCTCTCCGATCTCCCCGTTCTCCACATCGTCGGACCTGTTCACACCCCAAGCTCCCAAGTAATCCCTTTGCACATTCCACATTGCAAACTTTCCGCCGGTAGTTCCGCACGCAAGGAACGCTTCACATGGTGATACGGCGAGCTTCATGTAGAAGGATGACTCCATTAGCCCTGGATGGGTGTAGTATGTCGGGAGGGCGAGTTGAGGGGATTGAATCGAGTGCGGGTGGATTCTGTTCAGCGTGCAAGGAAAGCAGTCAGTCTTCCGTCTCAATGCCCGTACGTAGAGTGTGCAAGAGGGAAAGCTTAGAGCAACGTACCTTGCATCGTTACAGAGCGCGTAAAGTTTCCCACCCGCTTCACCCAGCGAGATTACCCCACGGCTCCTCCTTCCTCTATCCGCCGTTCTATCCAGCGTCTGTGTGACCGGTTCCGCAACGTATATCCTCCGTGTTGACGCCAAGTTTGCTCGCAAGTCCCAGAATTTGACGATTCTACGAGAAGGAAAGCGATAAGCACGGTACTGTCACTTTGTCTTTTAAGTGAACCTACCCATCGGCCGAGCCACCCGAGGCGATGAGGTTCCGGTCGGTCTTGAGCGCGAGCAGACTGGTAACCGACCTAACAGCGCTCCTCTACCAAACGCAAGTAAGCGCATCAGCCTTCCCTCTCATACCACCATCTCGGAACGCAAACACTCACAGAAGTGACCTTCCTCCCCGTCCCACCACCAACCCCATGCGCGTTCCTGACACTCATTACCGGACTGATCCTCGCCTGATCCCAGTACGCGCCATACGCCGCTCGGCCTCGCCTGTACCGCGTTTCCTCGATTCCGAGGTCCGGGGTGAAGGCACCGGTGCAGCGGAGGTCGTAGATGTGGATATTCCCGTCTCTGCCGGCGGTGAGGACCGTGTCTGCCACATGGAGATCGGGTCAGCGCTGCCGTCTTAGGGTAAAGGAGAGGTGTGCTTACTCGAGTCGTACCACGCGCATGTTTTGACGCTGCTGGTGTGTCCAGACAGTACCGCCTCTCTCCGTACTTCCCCGCCTTCCATCAACCGATGAACCGCACCGAGTTGATCACCAGAGGCCGTCAAAATCCGCTCGTCCGTCTCGTCCCACTGTAGATCGAAGATTGCGTTGGAGTGTGGGTAGAATTGGGTGGTGGATGAGGATGCGGAGGAAGAGGCGTTGGTGTCGATCAACTTGATAGTCCCTGATTCCGAGGCGAGTGCGAGGATCTTGGGGCCGTCTCCACCACGTTTAGCAGCTACCAGGCGTACCGAACAGTATAAACATGCGCTGACTGTGAGAATGGAAAAAAGAAACGGCGAAAGGCTTACCATGCGTATAAGCACACGCGTACACGGGACTCCATTCTCTTCGTCTGAATCCTGAATGATCCGGGTTCGGATCAACGCGATGCGCATCGTTGTGCAGGTGTGACGCGAATCGTTGGAGGTAGCGAGTACGGGTTTGATGGAGTGTGTCGGTTGGTACGACTGGCTGCGGACGAGGTGCGAGGTTGGTTGGTGCCGCGTTTTCGGCCAATTCATCGGTTCTACTCGTCACAGCCGCTGTCGACTCCTTCACTGCTGCTTCCACCCCTCTTCCTGCGGCTTTCCAAGACATCATCCCCTTGCCAGGCGCCATCCCTCGAGCTCGAACCGCGTTCCGGGAGATGGAGAGGATTGCGCGGGCGTTTCGCGATTTCCAGCTGGCGAGTCGGGCGAGTTTTTGCTGTTCCGTTTCTATGGGATCGGTTTCTGCTGTGCAGGGTTCTGATGCGATTTCTGCTGAAAGCGCGGTTGTTGATGTTGTGAGTGGTAAGGGAAGGGCGGTAGGTACGGCTGCTGCTGTCGATTCGTCGTTCTGCGTGGCTTCATCCATCGAGACGTCCATTCGCGAAACCGACATCCTCTTCACACCACCCACTGCACCACCACTACCAGCCCTCTGCGACGCCTGCTTTGTCAACCGGCAGAGAGAAAGGTATCCTGCGTAATTCGACCGTTCGTTTTCCTGCTGGAGTTCTTGCTGCTTTGACGTGAGAGTTGCCGCGGTGGAGACGGCGGGAGGGAGTAGGTTCGGAACTGAGGATTGAGTGAGCGGTGTTCGTTTTACTGTTGCGGCTATGTTTCCGGTTGGGAGAATCATATTGAGGCCGAGAGGATCCGAGTTCTTGTTGGCGGCGGGTGAGGACGTACATAGGTCAATCACGTATTCGATTCGTTTCTTTGTTGGTGTTTTCGGAATCACATTGTCCATCTTCCCACCACTACGACTGTTCTGCTCATCCTCGCAGCCGGCTATCGCCTGCCCAGACACCTTGCGCTTTGTTCCTCTTCTGCTGTTGCCTTCTGCCATGGTTGATGTTGTGCAGAGGCGAGGCGTTCGCTGATCCTGTCCTGGCAGGGACGATGGTGGTGGAGTGAGCGGGCAGGATGATTGCATGACGGGTCAAGAAGCAAGATGATGATGATGGTATGGAGATGGTGGACAAGACTAGTAGGTAAGGTGATGAATTTCTGAAGAATACTCGAGCAGGTGATGGATGAGCAAGGCAGGTTGCGGGTTGACGCGTTTCGGTCGTCGCGTCGCGTGAGACGTATTTCGCGAAATTTCACTAAATGAATTCACATAAAGGACAATTGTCGAGATACACGGGTCTGCGTTGACGTCGTGAGTGAAAACTGGCAGCGCCAGGGCAGTCGGGCAGTACGGATGACCCTGTATGCAAGTTGTTAGATTGTCGGGATGATTATCGAGCTGGGCTCAATGTTGAACCGAGGTCAGCTAGATCGACGGCCAACAAGTATTATCACAAGCCACTTACATGGAACTATGGAAGAACAATTATAAGTTACAATAGTCCTTTATTTGTGGCTTTTGCTTTATATAAACGAATCGAGAAGTAAGAGAGAGACTTTACGATGAAGCCTGCCAAGCAGACAGTTTCACAGGAGTTCTGAATAATCTGGATGGCACTCATCAATTCTGGGAAATCTGTATAATCTGGCAAAGGCTACCTTTGCGTTCATCATGCGTCCTTTGCCAAAAGCGGTTCCGTGACAGTACTCTCTTTCCTCTGGGAAGGCTCGTCTCGAGCCTTCAAGTTCACGTCCAACTTGTTGCAGGTAGTCTTTCCACGCCTCGTTCTCCAATCGTTGGTGTACCTTCCCGCGCTTTGCTTCCTTAAGCGCCCGCGACTCGGCCATCTCCATACCTAACCTGTACTTCTGTCCTTCTTCCTCCACGGACCCTTCCATTACAGTTCTCTTCCTGTCCCTATCTATTCGTTGGACTAAGGCTCGCAGATTACTACTCGAGTACAACTACTCACACTTGTTGCTTCCCCTTTGCGAATACTCGTACTCATACTCAGTACCAGGGGCGGGTATGAGTAGGATACTCAGTAGTCAGTGAGTAGTACTCATAGTATTCGTATGCCCTCATGCTCCATATCGCCCCCGAGAAGTTTAGCTTCGGATTTATCGAATTGAGCAAGAAATCTAGAAATACTCTCATTCAGGCGCGCCACCGTCTGCTATGCGGTCCTGAGATGTCCCGTCTCTGGAGCTTACTATGAGTGGCTGTTATTTTTCTCAGGCTTTCAGACAGTTGGCATTGATGTAGCAATGATTGATCCCAAAGCCAACGAGAGCTCACTAAGACAGGCAGGAAGTAACAGCTTACACGGATGCCGCGAGAAGTTCTAAACAAGCGAGGTTGGCACTTCTATGGCACATCGTCTCTTTTTGAGGTAGTGTCGAATGGTCAAAGGAACAAAGGTTTACAATAACATGCCGAATAGTCTATACATCGATGCAAAGACTGGGGAAGGTCTTCTGCACTACTGGAGGAAGCAGGAAAGTACCAATATCCGTATGGGACCGCTAGCGCGGGGTCGCACGCGATATTTACGGTATGACACCCTCTTCTACAAGTGTAGAGCGAATGTTTCCTCAGTCCAGAAAGGTCTAGGCGTGTGCAAAGGCAGCTTGTCAGCCGAAACGCTTTTGAAAGAGACTACGCTTAAAATCTGGACGGTACAGCAAAAGTTGCTGTCTCCGAAAGATATCCAAATTATGCAAAAAAAAAAACGTTTGCAAAAACAAAACCTCACTAATTCTGATACTATAACAACAGTAATGTTAAAACTTCGACGGGGAGCCTGAACGCTTTTTCCTCTCCGATCGTCTCTCTGATTGAACGCTGGGCAGATTGACTTTCTACAAACTGTCAGGCGAGTACTGCTGAGTACCACACATACAATAATCAGGACTCCTGATTAGAATACTCATGGCCCGACTGAGTGAAATCCGGGATATCATACTCATACTTGTACTCACTTTTGAGTACGGTACTCGAGTATACTCATGTAGTCAGTACTCAATTGCGAGTCTCACGCTGGACCGTTGCGCGACTGACCTCGTCGTCTTATTCGGTCCGCTGTACATGTCGGATCATATTGGCTTCGGTAACGTCTGTCATCTTCCGCTGCTGCCATGAAAACCGTCGTCCACTTCTTCATAGGGTACCTACAGCGGCATTAATGTCGTACCAAGTCGCGATCTGGTTGTGCATGCGCGGATTGTTCTTGGCTGTTCCTCCCGCTTCAGAGCTTATATCCAAGATATCTTCTGTTTCGAGATCGCCCAAAGGGTCGACGTACATCTTCCTAGTGTTGTTTTCTTCTTCGGGTACGGGTAATACTCAGAGTTGTCCGCTGCCTTCTGGATGATCGTCAAAGATAGAGCTGTGTATGGGGTGTACCGAACCACGCGTCCTTGTTCTTTGATGTACTTTTCTTGAGGGTAAGCACGGCTAGCTGGATCTTGTGGCTCACATGTACGCAAGGACCCATCGACGCTGTTCATGCGGATATCGGTACTGTTGACTTAGCAAACAGCTCTCTGTACATGTTCTTGGGGTCTTGCTGGTCACGTTCTTCGTCCACTCCCTCGTGGCCGATCTGTTACGCTACCTCTTCAGCGACAACGGCTGTTTCAGCTGGTGCTCCCGGCGGTATCTATGGTCACATATCGAATGTGTTTACAATTTATGGATACCGGTATAAGGGAAAAGCCGAAGTTTTCGTTGGGCACTGGCTGTGTTGCCACCAGGTTGGAGCGTTGTAGTGCTCGAGGCACTATGCACACGCTATCTCCGCAGCTAGTGGGCAAAAATGTTAAGTGCTGGTCCATCTCAACTTGTCAAAGATAAAGGTTGGGGCATCACACTTAGCAATGTGTTTTCCATAGAGAAAAGTTCTTGCGTAATGCTCAACCGTCTAATAGAAACCAAAGCCTGTGTCTGTCACGCTTGCAATAGACATCAACGACAGCTATGCCTTGTAGCTGGCTACTGAGTCAGAACAGTTGACGATAGTATCCTCAACAACTAAAATTAAAGTGGCAACTCATTATCTAGCCTCTAGGCCATATTCTCTCACTAGCTTTATACAAATAGATCACTACAAGCAATATGTGGTAACCCGAGGGTGCTCATATTGAGGCTGTGTGGCTCGAACCCGTTTTTCGAGAAGTCGTGTCTAGAGGAAGTGTGTCTGTGTGTGAAGTAGGCTCTGAAGCTGGCGTAAAAGACAGAACATCGCTACTGCCAGTCTCTTTCACGCCCGAATATTTCGATAATAGTGTATCAGAGCCTTCCGGTGTTGCTCTATATCGCTCGGGAGGAAGAGATTTATATTTGGTAAGGTAAGCTTTTGCTGCCTCCTCCCCCGGCCTGTACGGCAGATTCATGCAATTAGCAAAATTCTCGAAATGTGGCCATTTGGATAAGCCGCCGGGATTTTTCCGCTCATCTTCGATGCTGCATATGATAAGATGATGACAGAGGATCCATTCGGCAGAGTCGTTAACTCGACGGATGCGTTCGAGATAGTTATTGAAGCTACCAACACCTTTTCTACGCGCATTTCTTTCTTCCCGCAGTGTTTTATCAGCTGCGACTTCAGCTTTTGGACCTAACTCCTGAATGTCATTAGCACCATCTGAGAGATATGAGTCTGTTATGCCGTGCCACGTTTCGAAGAAAGCGGGACGGTGCGGGAGAAGTGCAGAGGAATTGTCCATGAGTGTTTTGCTGCTGACCGAAACCTGGAGAGAGAAGCAGTAGACACCCGACGAGCTGCCTACCAAGTAGTCAAGTACATGTGACACGATACCAGCACCCTCTTAAATAGCATCAGGTTCTCTTAAAAATCTGGAGTCACCTCGCGCTTCCGGCAAACAAAAGAAACGCTGAATTGTCCTTCAAAGGGAAGCTCTTTCCTTTCCATACCTGACCTTCTGCGGACTGATCGTCTTTGATGTCCCACGATGACGGCCAGTGATTCGTGCTACTGACTTTTTGACTACTCGCTTAGCGCCCTCTTACTTGTAGAATCATGTCTAGGCTTCGCTGCCAGGATGTGGCAATAGCTGACCCATTACAACTTTGTTACCGGCTTTAAGTCCAAGCCTGGAGGTTTTTTCCATCACCTGTAGCACTTCGTTGTCAGCTTCGTCGGCACAACTGGCATTTTGAGGCGACGAGCCGCTATTTCTTTCAAAGTCATACCGTGTCAAATCTCGCTGCGGGGTTTTGGGGTTGGGGGATAGGGGATGCCATAGGTCTCAACACTAAGTATACAACAGGGTAAAAGCACTGATAATCGGAAAACTATAATCTAACGGATAGTGGAAAAACTAGGAAACTCTATAGGAAGAATGGTGTTGCTAACGACTATTGCTGAGACGTTTATGCGGTGGTGTCGTAGGCGAGAGGGCGTCGGTACTTAGAGTACAAAACTCTTGGCTTTGGCTCTTAAAAGGATAAGAGATAGTTGCTGGCAGAGGGTGGAGAATGCTGAAGGCGTGACCGATTGTAGCCAAACCTTGAGACATTTCGCCGTGTCGTCATCCATCATTCCTCCGACAGTGAAGACCAAAGTGTTGAGTGCTAACGATTTTCCCACGCGCGCTAATTTGACTTGTAAAATATTTGATTTTACCAATCAAATATTACAAATTCAAATTCTCGCGTTTTGGGTCTTCGCAGCGAACAACTAACTTTTCTGGATACTACGCAGCGGTTATGTAATACTCACCTGTCTTGTTGACTGCCAAAGATAACTAGCTAACTCTAACTGCTAAGGGTAGCTAGTCCAAAGTCGAAGTTGAAAGGTAGTGATAGTAATTCTTGATCTAATTTGCGTAAGTCATTTAACTACAGGGAGTTTACAGTTCACAGCCGAGAGGCCGGTTTATATAGTTGTCATCTTCCTATGGAAGATACATTTGCCATCAGACTGAACTGAGATGGAGTCGTATGTCGAGACCGATGTGCAAAAGATGTGCAAAGTTTGCGCAAAGTGTGTGCAAACTTTGTGCACGATTTGCACAAAAGTTGCGCAAAATGTTGTACAAAAAATGATCGGAAAGTTGACGGATACTATGGCGATAGACAAATTTAGGCGCGTTGGAGTTGACGAAGCGCGTTTCCCAACAGTAGTCCCCCTCTCGTTCAGCCTCGTCTCGAGGCTCGTCGAGTTCGCCATAGTTCGAGCCACTCTTCATCTTGCAGCCAGTACCACATGATTGTTCGGTAGAAGTCTTGTCCACCAAATTGGTGTACGTAGTGGTTGACTCGTGCCTCTCGGACTCTCGTACGTTCACCCCAGTACTGCCATAACGAATACGGAACGCCCGAGTAGTGACGTTCCATTACTTCTGCAGATCCTCGAATCGGTTATATAGTGGTTGGGGGGTAGGGGGTGTAAACAGATCCCAAACATCTTAACGATGGCAGAAGTCGTTTTCTGACAGAGGCCAACCTGCAGCGAAAGGGTACAGGAGTCAACGCAACTTCTCTTCTTCGAGCTTGTGTGCCTGTCAGTCTAGCATGCTCCACCGAATCTTCTCATGTGGTGGCCTGTTTAGAAGCTGAACATTTGCAAGACAGTAGTAGCTTGACTGGTGCGAGAACGTCATCTTAGGTGGTAGGCCGTTTGGATTCTGAACATGGCGAACAAGTCTGAAATGACCCGTTCAAACGTATCTCCTCAGGTGGGGGCATGTTTAGATGCCAAACATTGCTGCTACCAGGATATTCAAGTCACGCGCGATCCTTGAATCCGCGCGCGGGTTCGGGTTGCTCTCAGGTGCGGGCATGTTTAGAATCTAAACATGGCCGCTCCCAGGGTGTTTGACTCGAGCGCAAAAAAAACTGCTTCCGCCCGCGCGGGTCTTCAGGTGTTACATCGTTTAGATTCTGAACACTAGTCAGTCCGTAAACTATCAGCTCAATTTCTCCGGAGAGTCGGCATGAAATGTTTCCTTCAGTTGCATGTCTAGGGTGAATGTGGATGACCAGTAGATGCATTTGAAGAGGGAAAAAATCTTGCCATAAATTTCGCTGGGGCAAGTATGTCGAAGTCAAGATGGCGACGTGGAACGTGCTTTTGACATGCTTCTATATCAAGCGACTAAATCTTTATGACGTCCGTATGAGCAACTGTTATACATAACTACCCTTTCCAACAAGCTCTTGCATCTTGAACAGTCCTCCGCTGCGCTATTCGGGCATGCATTTTTCCTATCCACGTAAATCATATCCAGACATAGCCACCCATAGGATGGTTTGAAGAGAAAGCATGTCGTTATATTCTAAGGCATATCATATTTCCCACATCGTCGGTGCGAGCCATCGGAACAGGTGCACAGCCCTCGTGTTTTACCATATCGCTGAAGGCTCAACACTTTGAGCCAAATATGTAAACAGCAGGGAGGGATTCAGAGACCTTGTATGCCAGAGGCCTAAGGTATGCTTACAGCATGTCATGCTGACAATTGTCAACTGAGGTGAGACGCTAATGGGCTGCGATAAGCCACTCGATACTGTAGCTTAGCACTGCGGATCATCTTCGGAAAGAGAGCAGGATACCGGTATATTTGCCGATGTCACATCTTCCATGGCTGATAAGCCTGTACGGTACACAGGAAGCACATATAGCTCAGAGCAGGGAAAGTAGTCAAGTCCTATCAGATATAGGTGATGTGGACATATGATGGGCATAGGGTTAGGGGTAGGGGATGCCATAGGTCTCAACACTAAGTATACAACAGGGTAAAAGCACTGATATTCGGAAAACTATAGTCTACATAAGAGAACGGGAGAGGGGGGTAACTCTATTGTAACACTTGTACTACTGGAGCAGTAAGAGCTGCTGGAGGTAGAGAGGTAGAGGTACTCAGAGTACAAAGCTCTTTGCCTTTGCTCTCAAAAGAATGAGAGAGAGCTGTTGACACAGGGTCGAAAAGGCTGAAGGTGTGACAAGGTGTTGCCAGGTCTTCAGACATTTTGCCGTGTCGTCGTCCATCATTCCTCCCACGGTGAAGACCAGTGGAGTGAAGGGGACGTTGCCGCTCGGAAGCCTCTTTCGTTTATCGGCTGCCTTGGTCACCAGGAATTTCCGGATGTAGGCATGACCTTTTTCCGCAGGTTTAGTTGGTTGGATATGGGGCGGAATAAAGGTGTCGACCGAATCTTGAGTTGCGAGCGAGACGACAGTGATGTCATACTCATGCCTTGACATCCCCGAGGCTTCGGATCCGGTCACCAGCAGATCATTGCGTCGATTGGTGTTGGCGATATAAGGCTCTACCGCTACCCGAACTCCCTCGACGGTTTCAAGTGTTCGCTTGATAGCGTACTTGACCTGTTCGTGACGAGCCACGAACCAGGGGGTACCCTTCTTGCAAACTTCGGCGTGTCCGGCAGTATTGATGATACCGCAGAGCGAACACACAGCCGAACCCGGGTTTAGCGTCCTATGGTGAAGGGAGGCGGAGATCTCGAAGTCCGATAGCCTTAAGCCTTCGTAAAACGGAATGACTGAGAGCCATTTCCTTCCCAACCCTGATGCCGATTCTAATATTGTTTTTACTTGTTGGCTATCGAGGGTGTGGAGAAGGCTGTCTTGCTGGGCTTCGAAAGCTTTTCCGCATCGGACCCGTTGAGGAGCGATAGAATCCGGGTCTTCTGGGTCGGTTAAAGTTGGCGGTAAGGGCGCTGGTCCAAGCAGAGACTCGAGGAGTTTGTCGGAAGTCTCCGAGGCTGCAGCGTAGGCCAAAGGAGCACATGTCTTGTGAGACAATAGCCCTAGGCCGCCCAACTTGACAGGCAGGGACATGATCGTCTCATCTCGCTGTGTCGAGTCTTCTGGGTTCGCTGAACCTCGGAGGCGGAGGGCAGCTTTCCATATGATGGAATCCAGCTTTTCCCACTCCAGACCGAGATCATGCGAGACCAGACAGCGTTGAAGGTGGCGCAAGTCCTGCTGCATACACTGCCGAAGTACCAGCAGAGCGTGCTGATGGGGCAAGTCGACCAGTTTGTCGATCTTTTGACCGAGTTCGTCGATCTTCCCCTTGAGGAAAGCGCGTCTCACCCAAGGCGGTCCCACGCAGGAACCGAGCATATGAAGACCTCCCGCGTTGATTCGTTCGACCGAGGTAATGAACGATTTTTCGGGATTGAGCTCGAGCGAAGTTCCAGCGACCGTGAAAAAGTCAGTCACGATGTCCAGAGTCTCTTCCGTTTTGCTGAGGATGTAAACATCGTCTAGATACGCTAGAACGATGCACTCCGGACCGAGTTGCCGAGACAGCTTCTCCAGGATAGGTCGGATGCCGATGGAGAAGAGTAAAGGTCCCAAAGGATCACCTTGCCGGACGCCTTGAGAAGAGGGTATACGAGTGATCTCGCTCCCTCCACCACCAATGACTAGGTGGGACGACTTGTCGTATGCCCATTTAGCTAGTCGATAGAGACCCGGGGCGTGCTGTTTGACCGCTCTCGCCATGTCGGACCGATCCAAGGTGTTGAAGGCGTTGGAAAAGTCGAGGGAGGTGACATGGGTATATTCGACTCCCTCTACAGAGTCTTCTACTACTCGTTGCACCGCTCTGATCAATGGTTCGACCCCTCCTTTGGTTCCCACGCCGAATTGACCGTGCGAGAGGAAGTCGGGTTTGAACGAGTTTCGGAGGACTGCCTTGGTGCACAGCCGGTAAATAAGTTCACCGATAGCGATAGGCCGAACGCCCCCGTCCGGCTTTTCCAGAGCGACGAGTCGTGACGAGCAAAGAAGTCCTTGACCCGGAGCCGTACCAGCCAAGACCATGCTCGTCAGGACGGTCAGCATTTTCTTGAAAGCGTCCGTCCGAATGGCGAGCTTGAGCAGGGGAACGGTCCAGCCCGAAACACCAGGAGCGGTGTCTGGTTTGAAGCTGTACACCGCTTCGAAAATGGCTTCAGTCGAGGGCGGAGTATGTGAAGCAGGACCAGGAAGAGGTCCGAAAGGCTGTGCTGGACCAATCGGGTGTTTCGCCTTGAGGATCTCGATGGTTTCAGGAGTCCGACTTGGCGCGGAGCTGAAACCAGCGAGTAGCCTGGCAGCATGTCCAAGACGACCGACTTCGACTTGTTTGGCCGGCGATGGCGACGAACGCTCGCCTCGGAGAGTTTCGGAAGGTGCCTTGGGAAGAGACACCTCCGGATAGGAAAGGAGACGGTGCCTGGCAGTAGTTGCCTGACCAGGGGCGAGACCGATTTTTGGCAAACACAAGAGGTCCAGCACGTCTCTGTCAGTTGGTACTCCAGAC